>LPNX010973552.1:25339-139062 GCA_001517045.1 Pseudotsuga menziesii
TACTTCTCGTCCCCCCTAGCATCATTACCACTCTTGTCATCGTTAGAATTTCCATTCCTATTCCCACCCTTACAATTATTTCTTCCATTTTTCTTGTTCCTTCTGGGCTACCGATTACCCTTCTGGTTTGACGATTTCACAGAGTGTACATCCTCCGATTGGGTGGGATGAAACAAAGTCATAGCTTGTCCTGATGCAGGTTGGTTAATATACAAATTCTTCATTTGATTCGTAACCGAGTCTACAGGTTTAGTACTTGCAGAACCAACTATTCCATCAACATGTGGCCCAAGTTTGAACTTAGGCTTGAATTTTTACCATGGTGCATTTGGAATAATCCCATATAAGAGCTTAGACTAAACATAAACCAAGTCTAGTTGCTGAGCTCGAAAGACAGCCTATTTCTCATTCATAAATCTAGATGTGGAAACATCCTTTGCTATATATGGAAATTACAATTTGAGGAACCATTCCAAATGAAACTCTGATGGAATGTTGGCCTTAATTAACCACATTCGTTTATGACACTCTTGAATAAAGTCAGAAATATGTGTGGCTTTATCTTGCCAAAATGTCGACAGGAGTTTAGTACTGGCATCGTAACGCATGAGTAGATGAATGTGGTTGATAAAGGTAATGGCCAAGTCATTGAACATCTGATATGTGCCCTGACGAAACTCTATATACCATTTCTCTATAGGACCAGTGAGGGTGCGTTGAAATAGTCGTAAATGAACGAATCCATGGTTCAATGAATTCGAAGAGAACCATAGGTGGAAAGTAGTAACGTTCTCTCCAGGTTCTTCACCACTCTTACTTTCGTATTTTGAGATGTCCGAAGGAATATTGGCAAGAAAAACTGACCATGTTGGATCATGAGATATCAGATCATTGGTCAATCTCGATAAATAAGGAAAGTTTAGTGTAGCTAGGAAAGAGAGCCTAGGTTGTGCCATCTAGTTCCATGCCCCATGATAAGACTAATTAATGTAATTATGTTTGTTGTAAATACCATGGCCTTGGCCAGTGGGATAATAGCCTCCTCCCACTTGACCCATAAAAGGATGCATGGGAGTGTTATAATTCAGAATACCTTGATACTACGGTGCTACATAGGCATAATTGTAATACTGTTAAGCAAGTTGACCCCCAGACATATAAGGTGGTACATATCCTACCAACATGTAAAGAGGCACATAGCCTTGTGACACTATGGTGTGGAAATATGAGGGAACAACGTGGCTAGAGGTAGTACTCCAGCCCGAAGGACCATGTGAGTCATGGGGAGGATGCAACATTAAAAACGCATTCAACGGAATAAGTGCAGTGGACGATGGATCATAAGATGGAATATAAGTTGTGCTTCCAATGTTCACATGTCTAAGGCCATTTTCGCGAACAGGGACACTAGTATTAGGACTAGGTAACGGGTATGAAGAGCCTCCCACAACAGGTGTGGAAGGTGCAATGTGACCACTACCAAACCTATCCACATAAAAAGGGATGACAATGCCCCCAGGAATAGTACCATGGTAAAAAACAGATCCGACATTAAATGACGGAATGACCTCCAAAAGGTCTGGCATTCCAAATATAAAAGGGCTAGTACTAGAGGGTATCGGATGATTCTCGTCGCTCGACCTATGTGAATAATATCGACGGTCAATGTTTACATAATCTGAAAACTAGGATCGTACATTCTATGATGCGATGACCTCGAAAGGATCAGCTTCTTCCAGAGTCCCATATACACTATCTGGCACATTCCCCGCCCCAACAGGAGGAGAAGGAGGGGCCTCTGAGATCTTAGATATATAACTCATAGTGAGATTGGTGTGTGAATCAAGGTAAATAGGAGTCTGCCTGGACTGTCTAGCTCTCTTCCATGAAGGAGGTGAAGACGTAGAAGGTGAAAGACCCGCTGAGCGTCGAGAATGGAAAATTTTTGCTCCTCGATCCACGGTGACTCTAAAAAAATAAAGAGACTCAAACTAATTACGAACCCTAGAGAATTCTAGAGAAAACAGAGCACACTCCTAAGAGAATTTAAGCCAAAATGCAAGCAAACCAAAGGGAGGATAAATGAGCTCCTGAATGTAGCAGGTATGCCTTTCCTAGGATAGGCTTGAGACTCCCATACACTACAAGCATAGGTGTGTAACCAATTATAGTGGCCCTCATCTTCAACACATATAGCGAATGTGCTATCCGACCCCTACCTGGCCAGGACACTCACAGAATAACCTTTGCAAGTACCCTTTGTGATACCTAGGTAAGGAAAACCCTGATGCCCACCCAATAAAAATATGCCTATAGGAAGACCCCATACTATAAAAATTATTTCAAACAAGAAATTTATCTAGTGCGGCTTAAGGGTTTCTCCATGCTCACAAGATAGCTTTCTAGTTGTGTGAAGGAAAGGGTTCATTGAACGAACAAGAGTTTCCTCCTCTGCATTATTGGAACCTCCTCTGCAATGTTGGAACCTCCTCTATGTCCTCGGGCCTAGTTTGTGGGTGAGGTAAGTGAAAAACCTCGTATGAAACCTTGGAACCTCCTCTGCGACCTTAGGCCTATTTCATGGGTGAGGTAACTAAAAACCCTCCTCTGCAACCTTGGAACCTCCTCTATGACCTTAGGCCTGGTTCGCGGGTGAGGTAAGTGAAATATGTAAAAAAAAATCGCGATAGGGGAAGGTAAGATGGATAGTTTTAATTGTTTTTTTTAATCTTTATTATTTATTTTTATTATTTTTAATGTTTATTTTTTTAATTTTATTTATTACCTTTCCTTGAATCAAATAATTCCACTACACCCCTTTGGGTAAGGATAAATCTAGGGACTTATTCCAGCAACACAGAGGCAAGGTAGCAGAACAACAAGGTTAAACTTAAGATGAGAGATCTTTGTTTGGGATACAAGGTACTATATTAAAAATTTAATGAAAATGTCAATGATTATGAAATTAATTACATCAATACTTATGATCATCATCATCATCACCATCGCCACCATATTTATCATCATTCTCATCATTATCATCATCATCAAGATCATCATCATCATCATAAGCATTGTCACTGTCATTGTCACCGTCAATGATCATCATGACCATCATCATAAACAACATCATCTTCATTGTCATCATCATCATCATCGTCGTCATAAACAACACCATCGGCGTCATCATCATAGATAGTGATGATGATGATGATGATGATGATGTTGATAGAGAAATTATCATTGTCGTCGTAGTCAGCAGGATTATCATGATCATTGTATTTATGGCCATCGTCGTCATCATAGAGAAAATCATTGGCAATAGCCCCTTTCTTGAAAACAATTTGTCATATGAGTGTAATATGGTGATCGTTTCGAAGTTTGACACATAGATGATGCTTAATAAAGTCCACTATCAAGAACACTTGAGACAACTAGCATAAGTAAGTAATAAGGTTAGATGGAATTCATTGTATAATACAATTTATTTCTTACAAATCTTTGAATATAAAAAAATGTGTAAAATTCATTTAATTACAACCTTGATAAATAGGAAATTGAACACAAAATTTTTCTTGTCTTATTATTATTATTTAAATTTCTTCTAAAATAGAAACCATTTTTTTAAATAATTAGGCTTATTCAATAGATCCTAGATTGGGTAGTTACAAATTATGGATTACATGTGTTAATGGTTAGGAAATAGTGTTTATAAGGTACAGGGTTTATATATTATAGTATTTACAAGCATAAGAATTGGGATTTATAAACATTTTTCAAGTATTAAGGGCATTAGGTGATAGGATCTATAACTTACAACTTAATAATTATTAGGAGTGACAAGTTATCAATTATTGAGTTGAGAAACAATGGAAGTAAAGGGGTCATAAGGGATTGTCACAGTTAAAAGTATAGTGGTTGTAAGGTTTTTTCTTATCAATGATTATGGGTTATAAACCTAGTAATTAGTATTAGGTAATTACCATAACTACTAACTTATTACCTTTTATAACCCCTTAGTTGCACCACCACATTAATGCACACATAAATGAAGATAGTACACGATGAACATAGTTCCTAGGATATATCTCCATATCAATTATGTCATGGCTCTCATCTATCACTAGTACATGTGAACATTTTTCCCACAACAAATTGTCCCTAAGATGAACATGTTGATGATGATGATTGCGATTATTCTAATGAGTATGAACATGATGATGATTATGAATATGAACATGATGATGATGATGATGATGATGATAACATGAATGACGATGTTGATTATAACATTGACGATGATGAGGTTGATTAAGATGTCAATGATGATGATGATGATGATGATGATGATTATGATACCATTGATGATCATAAAGATGAAGATGATGATGGTTGTGATTATTCTAATGAGGATTACATTATGATGATGATTGCGATTATTCTAATGAGTATGAACATGATGATGATGATGATGATAACATTGACGGCGATGATGATTATAACATTGATGATGATGAGGTTGAGGATGAGGCTGATTATGATGACAATGATGAATATGGTGATGATGATGATGATGTCAATGATGATGTTGATTATGATACCATTAATGGTCATAAAGATGAATATGATTATGGTTGTGATTATTTTAATGAGGATGGAATGATGATGTTGATTTATATTATTCTAATGAGTATGAACATGATGATGACGATGATGATGATGATGATAACATTGATGATGATGATGATTATAACATTGACGATGATGAAGCTGAGGATGAGGATGAGGTTGATTATTATGTCGACGATGACGATGATGAAGATGTTGATGATGAGGATGAGGATGATGAGGATGAGGATGATGATGATGATGATGATTATGATGATGATGATGATGATTATGATACCATTTATGATCATAAATATGAATATGATGATGGTTGTGATTATTCTAATGAAAATGGCATGATGATGATGATTGCTATTATTCTAATGAGTATGAACATGATGATGATGATACCATTGTTGATAATAAAGATGAAGATGATGATGATGATACCATTGATGATCATAAATATGAAGATGAAGATGAAGATGATGATGATGATACCATTGATGATCATAAATATGAAGATGAAGATGAAGATGATGATGATACCATTGATGATCATAAAGATGAAAATGATGATGGTTGTGATCATTCTAATGAGGATGACATGATGATGATGATTTCTATTATTCATCATCAATATCATCATCATCAACTTATTCATCTATATCATCATCTGGTCCATAATCGCTATCGTTTAAAGGATCACTCATATCAGCATCATCATCAATGTCATTTTCAGTTATATAGTCATCATCAATATCATCACTGAGTACAAAATCATTTTCTACGTCATTTGGATGATCAACTTCTTGATAATATTCTTCATCTGACACATCTACAGTGTCCAACTGCTCCTGATCCGTATCACCTTATTCTTCGACATTGTCTTCTTCCTCTAGATTATACTTGACTGGTATTCCTCCTGGATGATCATATCTAACAATGTATGACAAACCTTCTTTACCTATCACCTTTGAGTAAAATACCGACTCACATTGATTTAGAAGAACATAAGGCTCTATACCCATTTAAAGTTCCCTTGTATTGATCATGGTAAATCCATTGGCATGTTCAAAAACAGTTCTTTCAGGATCATGTTCATTCATTCATATCTTGTACCATTTGACCTCAAACATAACTATTTTAAATGAATTAAAGTCACACTCAATTATATCTTCCAATTAACCATAGTACCTATTTTCAGGTACTTTTGGATGTTTGTCACTTCTAGAGGAAACATTAATGACTTGAAAAGCTGCAGTTATCCCACAATTGAATGTTTTCTTCTTGACATCCATTTTTTTTATGAAAAATTCATGACCATTGGACCACATAGCCTTATGGTGTATCAACTGCATCATTCCCGACTTAGTAAATAAATATATAAGAATAAATAAACAAAATAAATACATCTATATAATGGGAAACAATGAAAACAATGATCAGGGTATAAAATATACTTTCCTTTTTATCTTTTAAACCACATGCTAAATCAATTTCCCTTTGTGTAAGTTCATCAGCATATTCTTCTCGATGACGATGCAATGTTTTAATCAATTTACTCATGCCTTCCCATGATAAGGTGCCATAGAATTCTATACATTGTTCTATCCATTCCTCCATCCAATCAATATTCTTTGCAATGTATAAATTTACTACATCCCACACATGACCAACTATACGTAAAAATAACAATTAATAATTGGAAATTAGCTATCATTAAAGGCAATCAAGTTTACCTTACAATACTAATGGAATAATAAAAATTACATGAGTAAGATATATATGAAATTGAAAAATTAATTGTATAATAAATTAAATCTACACCATCTAATTACCTTTCACTTCTTGTGCTCTACCTTTCCCCAACAAGACCTCCCCTTCAAATATTTTGATGGAGTTGACATGCCAAAAGTGAGGAAGATTGATATTTTTCCTAAATTTGGAAGATACTGAATAATGTACACCATGGATTGATATACCATATAGCCCCACATAATATAAACCTTGGGACGTGCTCTTTTCCTAACAAAATCCTTCAATGAATTTAAATTCCTTTCCACCATCCACATTGATCTTGTGTGTACAGGTCCACACAATTCAATCTCCTCAACTTGGTGTATGAGATAGTGTTCTTGTGCATTGAAAAATACCAGAGGTAAATACTTCTACATTTCACACATTAGACGAGGAATTTATCTCTTACAATACCTAATATCTTCTTTATGGATTTCTTTAGATGAAAGGCACCTACAAATGAAGCAATAAAATAACAGTGATCAACAAGATTGAGGCAATATATATAATAAATTTCCATTATGTAAAAAACAATATGTCAACAAGATATGCAACAAAGTGAACACACATTTTCATGCATATAAATTGCTACTTACCTCATGTATTTACCAAGATCATATTTAAATTGTTTTATGTTGTCATCAAAGCTATCTAGGAGAGATAGAGGTGGAAAGTACTGTAACAAAAAGCAAATTATCATACTTAATTTCCAAATAAGAGATAACAATTACTAAAAATATGTACTAAATGGAAATTATATACATAAATAATTACCTTAATTAAGGTATGCCAGTCATGAGTTTGAACACCACCAAAATCACCTTTTTCATTAAGATATTTTGTATGTTCAACGAAAACCCAGTCGTAAACCTTATTTTCTGAATGACCTCTTTTATATCATTGCTTTGTTGGTATGTCAATAACCATGGAAGACTAATATTTCAGTACCCCTCTACGACATTAGAATTAATTACACTTTGCAATGCATGTTTGGCGTCTACAATGTCACTGTAAATGTTTCCAATTTTATCTTTGTCAGTCCTTCCATCTAATATTCTCCATATAAATTATGTTACATTCTTCCCGATATGCAATGTATCGAACAAATGAGCTGTTTGTAGGTGCTCGTAGTAAGGAAACCTACTGAATTGTATGGGATAACTCTTCATTCCTCATGGAAGTCCATTCATGCCTTCACGACATTCAATATTAAACATAAATGAAAACACATTAACAATAATTCATGACACCCATGGTAGATAAAATTCAATAAAAATATTAATTACTTCATAATATTACATATTTATATGCTACATATACAAGTTTCATACCATGATGATGTCTATTATATTCCAACTTCCACAGGTGAGGTGTAATTGTTCGTGGTTTCTTCCCATTCCCTTATTTATCATTGAATTTTTTTCTCGATAGTTTGATACCTATGGTTCTTAGGGAGGAATTTCCTGTACTCATCAAACACCTCCTTTCCTAAACTTGTTGAATGGTGAGATTTTATCCTAGGACCATAAACTGGACATGCAAATTTTCCCTTTGTTTGAAGACTTGCAAGATTGATGTATTAATGTTATATAAGCATCAAAATACTATTAATTTAAATAAAAAATGGATGATATTTACCTTAAAAACATATTAATTTAAAGTGCAACAAAAATTTACATACCACAAAAATGTGTTAACTCGAGAGCGTCATGAATTGTCCATGCAAGTATTCCATGGAACTGAAAATTTTTCTTCCCTATTGGCCTAGAGATGTCATACATAGTATGCCAGCCCATAACTTCATTATCTCATCGATAAGAGGCTCAATATATACATTCATATATTTAACTTGGTACTTACCTAATTTATTCAACAATATACGATGTTATTCAATTATGTTTCCCAATATATAAAAGGTGTTCTCATGCAACAATGAAACAAAGAAATGAAATAATATAATTACTTTAAAAAAATACATGGAATAATCATTGCCAACATTTTTGTGCTCTCTCTTTATCGACATCCAAGGAGGAAGGTTATTGTTTATGAAGAAAACATGCCACACTAAGTAAGTAGAACTAAGCTCTCCAAATGGATTCGAACCATTAGCTGCCAATGAAAGTCTAACATTATGAGGCTCATCTTTAAAAATTAGTCATTTTTCTTTGATGTTCTTCAATGTAGAACCATTTTCAGGCATGCGAAGAACACCATCTTCACTTATGTTCTTTACGTGGTAATCCATAAACGGTTCTATACTTTGGCACCCGAATAGTCGTTGGAAACGTGGAATAATGGGAATATAACAAATAACTTTGTGAGACACCTTTTTTGTTACTTGATCAGTTCGATATCTACTAATTTCACATTGTGGGAATTTTTTTTTTGATGCTTATTGTCCATAATATATAATATGATCAGTAGGACATGCATCAATAACTTGATAGTTCATTCCAATTTCTTTCATAATCAAGAATACCTCTCGACATGTGTGTGGTAAACTATTTGATGGTGGTAATATAAATTCACCCAACAGTCTGCAACATTGATGAAAAATGAAATGTAAACAATATAAATCATAAATATTGCTTATCCCTAATTTATGGATTAATTAACACTAAAAATAGAGGAAAACAATGAACTTTTCAATATACCATATAAAGATGCAATTAATACATTACATAGCTTAGGATCTTTGGGACTTCTCAAGTAGAGGAACACCATGAATATCATGGAGGTTTTCCTCATCCAATGGAGCAAATGTGTCTTGGATCAATCTATTTATCTCATCTTTGTCATTTGTATGAATAACGTCATCTTCGTCCATAGGATCATTAAGAAATTCATCTTCAATATTATGATATCCATGGTCCTCACCTTGTAAAGTAGTATTTCTACTATAATTATGTGGAAAATAGTTGTCTGGAGGTTGGAATTTAGGGGGCATTGTCTTTATAATTACAAACAATGTAATAACATTAGTGTATAATATACAACACATAAATTTAAAATGATAAAACATTTTGTAAATACATGATCTATACCATTACAAGAAGTACATTATCTAATTAATAACATCTTACCAATGGACGATATTCAAACCCCCCTTCAGCATGCCCCTTATCCTTACAATGTTTCTCAGCACTTGTTCTTAAAATTATTCTCATTCACAAACCCCTACAATCATTACAAGGGCAATAACACTTTACATCGCCCTTCGCCTCCAATGTTGACTTAAACTGAACATACCTATTATTATTTTCTTCCCAAGTATATTTATTTGACATTCTAATAGCATATAAGAAAATAAATAAATAAATCAATGCATAAGTAAATTAAATAAAGTATATATATATATATATATATATATTAAAGGAGACATAAAATTAAAAGGACGTGACATGGAAAGTGACAAATCTAATTAGTAAATCCAAGTTGACTTTACTTCGACATGTTACATATCACAAACAATACCCATCCTTTCCAGATTATTAAGGAATACTTATTATGGGGGTCTATTCTTACCACGAACCACTATACTTTCGATATTTAGTGATAAAATTTAACCCCCCCCACCAAACAATTATGTTCTCCCAAGTTAGGAAACATGATTTCTCACAAGCACATGGGATCACAATGCTTAAACAATTTTTCACATAGGATATTACCGTATGCTAGTTTACCCCTCTATAAATAAGAAACTAAACAAATAAAACATTTCAAAAGCAATGATCTTGTTTCCCTCATTAGTTCATCTTCATCTTTTTTTAATCAGACAATGATTAAGAGACCAATCCCGATGACATTATATTTACTCATTGGAAAAATTTTAATTCACTAACCACAAACCTCAATGCAAAGCTAAAATTTTACAAATATTTTGAATTTACCTAAAACACCCATTAATCTAAGACGAACCCATTATTTCTCATGTATCTTCCCTAACAAAATTATAAACTCTATCATGATACTTTCAAATCAATACCTCCTAATCATCAATCTCTTTCCATCTTGGTATTGGATGTGATAGTATTGAGGAGAAAATGAATAATCGACTCACTTTATGTATGACCCTACACATTAAATGAGACAAATAATTTGAAAATAATAACCTGGAAACCAAAGGAGATCAAAAATTCGATGTGTTAAACCAGTACCAGACTCTTGAAATCACAGATCAAACAATCAATAGAAAAATGGTTGCAACTATAGCAAAAAACATGATGAAGTCTTGAGAACATGTATTTATAGATCAATGATTGTGGCGATTACAATGAAAATGCAGAACGACCAAATTTCAACTATAAGAAAAATTCATTAATTGTTACTGTGATGACCGTTGATTTGCAAATGTTTAGAGTTCTATCGCTAAAGTGACAAACATGTGTCTATGTCGCAATAGAGATGAACTGTCATTGCTATAGAGACAAACAGTCATTTACGTCGCAATAGCGATGATTATCAAGGGCCAAAACAATTTATTTTCTAAATATTTATCAATTTATCCACAAAAATTACTATTTTAACTTATTCATGGCAATATTTCATGGAACTTTTGATCCATATGTACTAGTGTAGGTCACCTCAAAAAAAGAAGGATTTTTTTATTCCTAGGAGGTTGGGAGTCCTTCTATTCAGAGTTTAAGTTCTCTTGTAGTAGAAGGTAGAAACAAATTATTTGGACTAAATATAGGTAAGGAATCCAATTATTCCATCATATATATTTGGAAGTAAATGGAAGATATTTTGAACTAAAAACAATATCAAATTACCTAACAATAACTAGTTGGCCATTTCGATGAAGAAGTGTGGAAAATTCTAACTTGGATTGAATATATTCTCATAATCTTAGTGGAATCAAATAAAAACCATACCTTGTGAATATCGTCCATGTGGAAATACCACATTGGTGAGAATTCATACCTTATAACTCTAAAAGGAGAATACTTATAACACCACATTGATTCTATCCCTCCATAAAAATATAGATCAATGGAAGTTGTTTCTATAGTAGACTTGTGAGATCCTTTGTGCTAGTGGAGAGAAACTAAATCTACCACCTAGAACCATTGAGTTTTGCAGGCCTTATAAATGTGAGTTGATATGGACAACCCTTTCAAACCTATAACAATACCAACCATTAATCAGTTTTAGGGCCTGCAACTCAAGTGTCATCCACAATAAACTAGCTCCCCACTTTAATATTTCAAACAATGAATAAGGGAGACATGTGTTGATCCAACCAGAAACTGACAGGTTCACCTTCGATAGGTTCTCCTTGGAAATAGACAGGTTCACCTTCAACATGTTTTCCCTCAACAGGTTCAACCGACAAGTTCACATTCGACAGGTTCTCCCTCGACAGGTCTACCTCAAATACAACATACCAACATGCTAAGTGACGGTTGAACTTCTCACCATTATAACTTCTTGTAACTAAACGTAGTGGGTAGTCACCCAAACATCTTAGCATTCTCTATATAAGCATGTACATTATGTAATATAGACATCCTTCTGATCATCATCTAATTCCTCCATCTTTCATGGAGCAGAAGTAATAAATTGGTTCGAATTCTTGCATATTGTCTGTGTGTATATTTCTTGTCGACCTAGTGTGTTTCCTGATTTGTTGTTCCTTTTTATATGTTTCCACCATAACAGAACTCGACTCATTCAATTGACTATTTTCTCGAGTGTGCACCTGGGCATGACTTGGATCATTGGTATCAGAGAAACATCTTGTCCAAAGCTTAAGTTACATAAGCACTTCCATCGAAGTTATTTAACTTATTCATGTTCAAACACGCTCGCAAGCCGAACAACACAAGAAAACACTTCCTTCCACTTCAAAAAAAGATGACCAAAGAAACAGACAATAGACATGCAACTGACGAGACAAAGCAACTCATAGAAAAAGCACTGGCTCGTCGGTGAACCAAAATTTTCTCCTAGTTCAGCAAGATTATCCTGAGAGTCACTGCAAACTCCGAGGAATCCTCGGCGCGATTTCACTTTGATAAAATCAGCCCCTTCAAATTGAAAATGAATATCGACATACCGAACCTTGAAGGCAATATTGACACGGATTCCATCAACAATTGGGTACAACAGTTGGAATCTTACTACATGTTGAGGCCTAGAAAATCCCAGGTACCAACAGTAGGGATTCTCCCCAACAACCACTCCCATTTAGCTCGCCTTTTTTTTGGTATGGGGAATCCGTTCGGTTGACGATCCAACTATCATAGAGTTAAGCAACAGTTTAAAACTATTTTACTGGTTGCAGCCCGATGTTGCACATGGAAATATCACATTGCTTAGCAGCCTCCATGAGAATTTCACTTTACCCTTCAACCTCCCAGAAAGCCTGGCTTGAGTCACCTTGGTCACTTTTTTCCTAAACCTAGAAGGAGCGACACCTTCATGATTTTTGCACAGAGCATCGCCGACACCTATCCCAGTTAAGAAAAAAACATTGTTTTCCCTCTTCTTTGGAAAAAACCCTAGATCGATGCTTTTGTCAGTTTTTCTAAGAGAGCCGATGGTTAGTAAATGAGAAAAAAATATGTTTCTAGAAGTTTCCATGCAGAAACCTCCATAGGGTTAGTTCCTATATGCTTGGGAGAGGCGGAATTCACATTCCTCACCTATAGGGATCTTATCCTATCCTTTTTCCAAGTCATATCTTGAGTTCTAGGCCTATAAATGGAGCCTTCATGAGGAGAGTGAGGGAGGCCATGAAAAGCACCCTTATGATGCTAGTTTGAAGTCTGAATCAGAGGCAAAGTAGAGTTAGCTTATGGTTGGAGAGGTCTTCATAGTCATAGGAGATTGTAGACATTCTTGTTGAGATCGAAGCCATCGACATCAAGGATTTTGGTTGTACTTCTTTCTCATCCATATATTAATACAAAGACATTTCCCTTTCCTATAATTGATTGTATTGTTTGTAATTATATATTATTGGATTCCTTGATCACCAATATGAATAGTCAATTTATCATGATGCTCTCATCCTTTCGTTTGTCTTGTGATCTATTTTGCAGGTACTAAACTATTGCAAGGAATTTCTGGGAAGAAGACAAGTGGATCTAAGGTTGAGGTATATTTTCTTTCATGTTAGTTTGATTTGATTATTCAAGGAAAGGATATGTTGCTGTGCCTTTTTGTTCTGTAGTTGTGAATTACATTGCAGAGGAACAAGCAATGTCTGCACTGATTGAGAATTATTGATAACAAAATTGGCAACCGTAGTGGGGAAAGCTAATCCAGTCATATCTGGGGAATATCTAGTCAGATATGGTGCAGATCCAGTCAGATCTACAAACTTAGGTAACCATTCCATCTATGAAGGTCATTCTCTCTCCTTTTAGTTGTTTTAGTTAACAAGGTAAGCTATCCATCTTATGTTTCTGGTTCTTTGCCTCTGTTCTGAGTAGTTTCACCCTTTTCAGTCTAGCTCAATTTTTTCTAGTTTCTCCTGCAGGCTTTCAGCCTTTCAGTTCACTGTTTAGTGGCGCTTTTCCCTTTGTCTGACAGACCATCGGTATATCCCAGGGCATGTTTTCTCATTTTGGACAAAGAACTGACATCGCCTTCTCCTTTGATTGACAGAGCGTCATTGACGCCTGTGTGCAGAAGGCTAGGAGCATCATAACAGCCTGGGATTCCCTAGTGCAGTGCCCTTCAAAGCACCAAGTTAGGTCTTCAAAAACTCCATGTTTGGAAATTTTTTGTTAAAAATTTTAAATTGTCCCATTCTCTAAAAAAATTTAGTGTGGTTTGCTTGTTGTCTGATTTACTGGTTTTTGTGACTCTAATTTTCTGTTGGAGCCCAGATCCAAAAATCTCATCTTTTGCATTGTCATAAACGAAATTGGAAACATAGTTCAATTTTGGTTTTTTTTTTAGTGAAGTATTTGAAAATTTTCTTTTGAAAAGAAATCCTATAGCCTCTTCCTAGAAGATTAGTTTCTTTTTTAGAAAAGACTGCTTTGTGTGCCTCATATTTTCCAGAAAATACAAAAATAATCATTTTATTTTTCTCTTGTTTATGCTTGCGAAAATTTCCATTTCCATTTTGCATGTGTGATTTAGAAAAATAGGTCTTTTTGACATTGTAGCAGAAGTTAGTTTTGCATGCACGTTTTTAGGCTTCTTTCTTACATTTTCAGAAACTTTAGAGTGCTTGTTTGAAAGAGTTTTTTGTGTTTGAAAGGATTTCCTTTGCATTCTTTTGGTATATTGTTGAAAAGAAAAGAAAAAGGTTCCTTCCTTACCCTAATTACTCCTCATCGAAGTCAAAAAGTGCATTTACATTTAGATTAATTTGCATCATTGGAGATAACATTTCACAAACATTCACCAAATCATCCAGATAAAATTAACGATAGATTTAGGTCTAAAAATTGTATAGAAATTTGAGTAATAGGTTAGTGACGTGTTTGGGTGTCGTTAAGCATAGGAGTTGTCGTTATTTATCCGCACTACAACCCGGGACTTGCGTGGTTCTTCCACGTAGCATCGGTATATCGGATTATTCAAGGAAAGGATAGGTTGTTGTGACTTTTTGTTCTGTAGTTGTGAATTACATTGCAGAGGAACAAGAAATGTCCACACTGATTGAGAATTATTGATAACAAAATTGGCAACCGTAGTGGGGAAACTTAATCCAATCATATCTGGGGAATATCCAGTCAGATATGGTGCAGATCCAGTCAGATCTACAAACTTAGGTAACCATTCCATCTATGAAGGTCATTCTCTCTCCTTTTAGTTGTTTCAGTTAACAAGGTAAGCTATCCATCTTATGTTTCTAGTTCTTTGCCTCTGTTCTGAGTAGTTTCACCCTTTTCAGTCTAGCTCAGTTTTTTCTAATTTCTCCTGCAGGCTTTCAGCCTTTCAGTTCACTGTTTAGTGGCGCTTTTCCCTTTGTCTAACAAACCATCGGTATATCCCAGGGCACGTTTTCTCATTTTGGACAAAGCACTGACATCGCTTTCTCCTTTGATTGACAGAGCGTCATTGATGCCTGTGTGCAGAAGGCTAGGAGCGTCATAACAGCCTGGGATTCCCTAGTGCAGTGCCCTTCAGAGCACCAAGTTAGGTTTTCAAAAACTCCCTGTTTGGAAATTTTTTGTTCAAAATTTTAAATTGTCCCGTTCTCTAAAAAAATTTAGTGTGGTTTGCTTGTTGTCTGATTTACTGGTTTTTGTGACTCTAATTTTCTGTTGGAGCTCAGATCCAAAAATCTCATCTTTTGCATTGTCATAAACGAAATTGGAAACATAGTTCAATTTTGGTTTTTTTTTTTAGTGAATTATTTGAAAATTTTCTTTTGAAAAGAAATCCTATAGCCTCTTCCTAGAAGATTAGTTTCTTTTTTAGAAAAGACTGCTTTGTGTGCCTCATATTTTCCAGAAAATACAAAAATAATCATTTTATTTTTCCCTTGTTTATGCTTGCGAAAATTTCCATTTCCATTTTGCATGTGTGATTTAGAAAAATAGGTATTTTTGACATTGTAGCAGAAATTAGTTTTGCATGCACGTTTTAGGCTTCTTTCTTACATTTTCAGAAACTTTAGAGTGCTTGTTTGAAAGAGTTTTTTGTGTTTGAAAGGATTTCCTTTGCATTCTTTTGGTATATTGTTGAAAAGAAAAGAAAAAGGTTCCTTCCTTACCCTAATTACTCCTCATCGAAGTCAAAAAGTGCATTTACATTTAGATTAATTTGCATCATTGGAGATAACATTTCACAAACATTCACCAAATCATCCAGATAAAATTAACGATAGATTTAGGTCTAAAAATTGTATAGAAATTTGAGTAATAGGTTAGTGACGTGTTTGGGTGTCGTTAAGCATAGGAGTTGTCGTTATTTATCCGCACTACAACCCGGGACTTGCACGGTTCTTCCACGTAGCATCGGTATATCGGATTATTCAAGGAAAGGATATGTTGATGTGCCTTTTTGTTCTGTAGCTGTGAATTACATTGCAGAGGAACAAGCAATGTCTACACTGATTGAGAATTATTGATAACAAAATTGGCAACCGTAGTGGGGAAAGCTAATCCAGTCATATCTGGGGAATATCCAGTCAGATATGATGCAGATCCAGTCAGATCTACAAACTTAGGTAACCATTCCATCTATGAAGGTCATTCTCTCTCCTTTTAGTTGTTTCAGTTAACAAGGTAAGCTATCCATCTTATGTTTCTGGTTCTTTGCCTCTGTTCTGAGTAGTTTCACCCTTTTCAGTCTAGCTCAGTTTTTTCTAGTTTCTCCTGTAGGCTTTCATCCTTTCAGTTCACTGTTTAGTGGCACTTTTCCCTTTGTCTGACAGACCATCGGTATATCCCAGGGCACGTTTTCTCATTTTCGACAAAGCACTGACATCGCCTTCTCCTTTGATTGACAGAGCGTCATTGACGCCTGTGTACAGAAGGCTAGGAGCGTCATAACAGCCTGGGATTCCCTAGTGCAGTGCCCTTCAGAGCACCAAGTTAGGTCTTCAAAAACTCCCTGTTTGGAAATTTTTTGTTCAAAATTTTAAATTGTCCCGTTCTCTAAAAACATTTAGTGTGGTTTGCTTGTTGTCTGATTTACTGGTTTTTGTGACTCTAATTTTCTGTTGGAGCTCAGATCCAAAAATCTCATCTTTTGCATTGTCATAAACGAAATTGGAAACATAGTTCAATTTTGGTTTTTTTTTTTAGTGAATTATTTGAAAATTTTCTTTTGAAAAGAAATCCTATAGCCTCTTCCTAGAAGATTAGTTTCTTTTTTAGAAAAGACTGCTTTGTGTGCCTCATATTTTCCAGAAAATACAAAAATAATCATTTTATTTTTCCCTTGTTTATGCTTGCGAAAATTTCCATTTCCATTTTGCATGTGTGATTTAGAAAAATAGGTCTTTTTGACATTGTAGCAGAAGTTAGTTTTGCATGCACGTTTTAGGCTTCTTTCTTACATTTTCAGAAACTTTAGAGTGCTTGTTTGAAAGAGTTTTTTGTGTTTGAAAGGATTTCCTTTGCATTCTTTTGGTATATTGTTGAAAAGAAAAGAAAAAGGTTCCTTCCTTACCCTAATTACTCTCATCGAAGTCAAAAAGTGCATTTACATTTAGATTAATTTGCATCATTGGAGATAACATTTCACAAACATTCACCTAATCATCCAGATAAAATTAACGATAGATTTAGGTCTAAAAATTGTATAGAAATTTGAGTAATAGGTTAGTGACATGTTTGGGTGTCGTTAAGCATAGGAGTTGTCGTTATTTATCCGGAATACAACCCAGGACTTGCGTGGTTCTTCCACGTAGCATCGGTATATCGGATTATTCAAGGAAAGGATATGTTGCTGTGCCTTTTTGTTCTGTAGTTGTGAATTACATTGCAGAGGAACAAGAAATGTCCACACTGATTGAGAATTATTGATAACAAAATTGGAAACCGTAGTGGGGAAAGCTAATCCAGTCATATCTGGGGAATATCCAGTCAGATATGGTGCAGATCCAGTCAAATCTACAAACTTAGGTAACCATTCCATCTATGAAGGTCATTCTCTCTCCTTTTAGTTGTTTTAGTTAACAAGGTAAGCTATCCATCTTATGTTTCTGGTTCTTTGCCTCTGTTCTGAGTAGTTTCACCCTTTTCAGTCTAGCTCAATTTTTTCTAGTTTCTCCTACAGGATTTCAGCCTTTCAGTTCACTGTTTAGTGGCGCTTTTCCCTTTGTCTGATAGACCATCGGTATATCCCAGGGCACGTTTTCTCATTTTGGACAAAGCACTGACATGGCCTTCTCCTTTGATTGACAGAGCGTCATTGACGCCTATGTGCAGAAGGCTAGGAGCGTCATAACAGCCTAAGATTCCCTAGTGCAGTGCCCTTCAGAGCACCAAGTTAGGTCTTCAAAAACTCCCTGTTTGGAAATTTTTTGTTCAAAATTTTAAATTGTCCCGTTCTCTAAAAAAATTTAGTGTGGTTTGCTTGTTGTCTGATTTACTGGTTTTTGTGACTCTAATTTTCTGTTGAAGCTCAGATCCAAAAATCTCATCTTTTGTATTGTCAGAAAGGAAATTGGAAACATAGTTCAATTTTGGTTTTTTTTTTAGTGAAGTATTTGAAAATTTTCTTTTGAAAAGAAATCCTATAGCCTCTTCCTAGAAGATTAGTTTCTTTTTTAGAAAAGACTGCTTTGTGTGCCTCATATTTTCCAGAAAATACAAAAATAATCATTTTATTTTTCTCTTGTTTATGCTTGCGAAAATTTCCATTTCCATTTTGCATGTGTGATTTAGAAAAATAGGTCTTTTTGACATTGTAGCAGAAGTTAGTTTTGCATGCACGTTTTTGGCTTCTTTCTTACATTTTCAGAAACTTTAGAGTGCTTGTTTGAAAGAGTTTTTTGTGTTTGAAAGGATTTCCTTTGCATTATTTTGGTATATTGTTGAAAAGAAAAGAAAAATGTTCCTTCCTTACCCTAATTACTCCTCATCGAAGTCAAAAAGTGCATTTACATTTAGATTAATTTGCATCATTGGAGATAACATTTCACAAACATTCACCTAATCATCCAGATAAAATTAACGATAGATTTAGGTCTAAAAATTGTATAGAAATTTGAGTAATAGGTTAGTGACGTGTTTGGGTGTCGTTAAGCATAGGAGTTGTCATTATTTATCTGCACTACAACCCGAGACTTGTGCGGTTCTTCCACGTAGCATCGGTATATCGAACAACCTTTCACATACCCTTGAGGTATATATAAAGGTACTTCATGTGCTTGATTGTATATCGGAAGGACCCTTGTGAATGGTTGTGCATTAGACAACACTACTACCAATTTGAGCTCCCACATACCTTGTGTATATTGGGAGACCCCACTAGGATACCCTGACCATCTAAGAAAAACCCTTTGGCTGTCTTGTGTGAGGCAATACACCAAAAATAGCATTCGGGGAGATTACTACGCATGTACCCCTAATTTATATCGCGAGTTGCACCTACTTGACAATCTTGGTGAGAGACGGGCTATTCTGAACCCATCCTATCACTTAAGTCTTCTTGTGACCTTTAGCTCTTAGTAGGTTTTGTTTGTGTGCTTTCTCCCTTTTTGACCTAGATTAGGTAACTTCAGCCACTACCATGGCTGAGAAACTTGTGAAACGTCAATCTCATAGATTGCAAGGTTTATCTCCTGACTCTCCTCCTACCGTGGAAGGACAAGAAGGGGTAACCATGGAACAACCAACTTCTGCTAATGTTCCTATAGGAACTTCCCAAGCTAGTGAAACTAGAGAATATTTTACTGTTTATACAAATCCATTGGTTCAACTGCCTTCTACAGCTGATGCTTTTGTGCATTCGTCATTGGAAGGCCATGTTGATGCTCCTCCCCCACCATATTATGGCATGGATTATTATTTTTGGAGGACTTCTATGGGCCAAGCTATTGCTGAATTCGGGGTTGTTAGACCTTCACCAGGGAACTCTCCTTTAGGAGAAGAGGAATAGAGAAGAATTAATGCATCTCTCAATTGAGCTCATAACTTTTTAGAGAGAGTAGAAAGAATCATTCCTCCACCTGTGTATCATTATGAAACTATGTCGGCTCATTTACCCTGTAATACATATCCTTGGCCTTTATCTAAAATTAAACCTTCTCCTGAAGGTCATCCAACCTATGGTGAGACTTCCTGCAACCCATGGCCTGAGGGGTATCGTTCACTAGCTCAAGTGTTAGGTCCTATTGAAGAAGTTCCATTTCAAGGTAATCCAGGTCCAAATGACAACCCTACAATATCACATCCTGGTCCCATTACTAGGCCTTCCATACCAGTCATGGTTGGGGGGTAATCCACAAATCAAGTTATGTCAACACACTCTAATGCCAGGGGGTAACCCTCGACGCAAGTTACATCATCTGTTAGTGAAATTTGCTAGTTCAGGACAAGTTGCAGTTGTAGCACAACCTGCAGTAGTCATCCCTCCTAATAATACCAATGTTTTCCCCTCCCCCATCTAGTTCATGCCATCCATTAGGGGTGCAACCTGTTAATAATCCAGCTTCTTGGGGATATACTTATCTAGGAACTTAGCCACCTATGGTCAATAAAGTGTATCAACAACCACCTCCAGCGGCTATTTATCCTGGAATTCCCTACCCTGGGAATGATTTTGTACCTTGGGGACAACCCAATTGGTCCAATGTTCCGTCATATGGAGGAGATTTTATTAATACTATTGGAGGATATGGTGGAATCCCCCAGGAGGACCACCGTGCGGACTTGGAGGTCCTAGAGCACCTGGTGGACCATTTGGAGGCCCACCACCACTCCCTGGAGGACCACCACCACCACCTCCTAGAGGACCATCAGCACCACCTTCCATAGGACCCCCTCCCTCGAGTGGCCCACCTCCTCATGAAAATTCTGGAAATCAACAACCTTTTCAACAAGCTTCGAGGGCATCATCCATACCCATCTATCAATATGCATACAGTCCTACTGGCCAACAAATGCCATACTAGTACTACTAGTATCCACAACCAAATCAACAACTGCCATTTCTAACTACTTTAGATTTTCCAGACTTGTCAAGATTGATAATTGACCCAATCCATCATGACCGCTCTTAGCCTACCATTCCTGTAAAGTCACCTTCCAATATACCCAAGTTTGATGGTAAACCTAGTGAATATCCAAAAAACCTGTGATGACATTTCACTTATGGTATTCATCCAATTCTTTGATGGATGGCTCAATCCATATACGGCTTTTTCAAAGAACCCTCACTCGTATTGCAATAAAATGGTACATTGAGTTACCACAACACTCTTTTTGGGACTTCAATGCCTTAGCAATGGCATTTTTAACACACTTTCAGTTTCCAATCTGATATGAAACAGGTGCAGACCTTTTGACTTCACTTCGACAAACCACATAAACTCACATCTCCAATCATATCCATGAATGGAGATGAAGATGAAGGTTAATTAAGGCCCACATTCCTGATCAGTTGCTCGCTGAATGGTTTACAAAGTATTTACTTCCACCTTTTGCTAGAGATGTTTCCATGGGATGCGTTGTTACTTAGGAGCAAGCTATTAGCCATGCTCAATACCTAGACTTGGTTTACTCCAAGTTAGGTACTCTATATGATCTGATTCCCCATGCTCCTCGACCTACAATTGATCCATCAAGTCCCACAATTGAACCACCTATTGATGGCATACTTGGTTTGGTTCAAACGCAAATGGCGGCCAAATCTTCTAAGAAACTGTTATCTCCTAAATAAATTAGTCTTCAATTGGTCGACTTAGAGAATTTATTTTTTGTAGTAAGGAATATTTTAGGGCACATTATCAAAGTCTTGTTTGTGTTTAATAAATTTTGGAACATGTTTTACTCTTTTTTTTCCATAAAAATCAAAGTTTAGCTTTCGGTGGCTTAGGAGAACATCTCAGTTGTTCATTAGCCACCGAAAATCCCAGCTTTCGGCATATTAAAAATAGAATTCAAGGATACCTTAGCCACTGAAAGATAAAAAAAGGTAAAACAGTTGGCGCATCCATCACAATCAGAAACCGTCAGCAAAAAGAGTGCCACCATCAAGCCATTAACTGCCAAAAATATTAGACCTACAATAAATCATGAGTTGGTAAGAGGGGTTGTTATAAAACTGAAGTGACCTATCAAAACCCTAACCCTCTCAGCCCTCCACTGTCTCGTGTCTATGATCGAGCCACCACAAAGCATTGGCTTCCAGTTAGAATGATTACAGCACTAGCTGGCTCACGGGTCTCATCAGAATTAATTGTCACCCTACTCAAATCCCAATTGCCAGTCAACTCCCTCAAAATCAGCACCCCCTCCTTAATTCATTCCACATTTCTTGCATGCGTCCTCACTGAGCCAAGCCCCTGGAAATCTAGCACTGTCATTGCCTTCTCCAGAGTTTGAATTTTCAATTTTGCAGGTACAGAAGAACAATCTAAGAAATGAAGAAAGGAGGAGGACCTACCATGAGAAAGAAGTTGGGTGATATTAGATACCTTGAATCACACCCAGAGGTGTGTCAGTTTTTCAAAGACTCAGGCTGCTATAGGTTCTGTGAAAAGATTCATAGATCCCATCAGCAAGTGGTAGAAGCCTTTTCTCTCTCCTTTGATGGCTCGAAAGCAGTGATTAGCAGAGAGGAATTCCAAGTGGATGAGTCTCTAATAGTAGAAGTATCAGAGCTACCAAGGACTGGGGAAAGCTGGTTCAAAACCACAATCACAAAGAATGTAGAATTCAAGTCTTACCTGAAGCTTGAGCACAAGAACATTTTCTAGAAGAAGAGCATTCCCACATCCTGGCTTGAGGAAAAATGGCAGCACTTATTGAAGGCAATTCTGGTCTACATAACTTGTGAGGGCAGGTATAACAGGGTAATGATATATCATTTCAAGTTAATGAACCATTTTACTGGAAGGAACCCCCTGAACTTACCTTTCTACCTATACAAAATCTTGGCTAAAATGGCCCATCAAGTTAAATCCAAGCCCACCAAGATTGCAGGAAGGCTATCCCATCATGGCCTGACCAGGTTAATTGTCCTTGAATTGCTACAAAGAAGGAATGTGGCCTGGACATATTTCCTATTTTGGAATGAGTTTGAGACTGAATTGCAACCAGAGGACAAAAGGAAGTCTTCTTCTGAAAAATCCTCCACTCCCAGAAGTGGCAAGAGGAAGAGGAGGGCCATCTCTCCAATTGCAGTGGATCAGGACTCTCCACCTGCTAAGACCAAGAAGGAAAAGAGGAACCTGGGTTTCAGTGAGAAGGCAGAGGAGGTTCCAACACCAGGAAAAATTATCCTCAACCTAACTTACTCTGATTATGAGGATGAAGAGGATAGAAAAAATAACCTAGCAGATCAGTTTCAAATAGGGTAGGAGGATTTTCCATCACCTACACCCAAGGAGGATTAGGGTGAACAAGTGGCAAAGGCTTCATCCAGCAAACCTAGATCCCAAAAAATCAATCAACTGTTGAGGCAGGTGTACGAGCTAGAAATATTGGAGAGGAAAATCAAAAGAACCAATGAGAGGTTAACCAAGAGGAATGTTAAATTATATGACTCTCTGTAGGAGATAAAAAGGAAGTGTACCAAGCTGGAGGAGAGCAATCTCAGGTTAAGGAAAGAGAAAATTAGGCTCTACAGGAATATCAGGTTGTCCAAATTGCAAAAAGGGAATTCTAGCCATTAGATTCAAGCTCACTAGAAGCTGGAAACCCTAACAGAAGTAGAAATGAGACTTTTGGGCCCAAAGGTAGCCTTTGATGCTGCTGCCATCCCAAACCGTAGGCAGGCTGCAGAGACAGCCAAGGGTCAGCACTGAAGACTTAAAACATTAGGGTAAAGTGTGATGGAAATTATCACTAAAATTTTAAAACGTACTTTTTGGTGGCTTAGGTGAACACCGCAGTTGTTCATTAGCCATCTAAAATAGAGTTTTCAGCAGCTTACTGGCCCATAATTTTGCTTCCTTAGCCACCAAAAGTGCATAACAGTGCAGAAAATCATGTTTTCGCACATAACCAACTTTTGTTGATCCAAACACTTCATGGATGATTTATAAGGTTGGAAAATAATTCAAGGCATCTATTTTTGGCTCTGTTTCAGTTTTGAAGGTGCCAACGAGGTGAATTAGGTCACATATCTTACCTACTCTGCCAAAGGGTGACTTGTCTGCCAAATGGCAAGTCTGATTTCTACTTTAGTGTCTACTATAGCTATTAAGGAGTTCGAGGAGTAGGAATATTTTGGAGTTAGGTAGATTGGCAATCAAAGATAGGATATTGGCCTATTTTTAGAAAATAGTTATGATTGTCTATTTTTAGTAAATTCGATCCAATTTTTCAGGATCTGAAATAAATTTTGTAAAGGGTATTAAGCCTATGACTAATGTAGATTAAAAGGTTCAACTTTGGAGACTTTTTAGACACTTATTATATTCAAGCTTCTCATGTGCTTTGTCACCTAATACAAGCTATTTTGTCATTACATGTTCAACTTTCATCTTATTTATGTTCTGTACTTGTGCTTGGATGTTTCATTCATGTTTATTCTATTTAATTAATGCAAGATAGCTGTCATCCTATCTCTATGTGGGTTATTGGAATTACAAGTATATTTTCCTTGCTATGATCACCCATTCATATGTGAGTGCCTTATGTGTGAATATTCTAGCATAGTGAGTTCTTCATCTATTCACCTTTATTACAAACCCTCTGAACATTGATAGTTAGAAGCCTTGTCTATTTGATTGATCATTATGCATGTATTGAGTGAGTGAGGTCTTATTGGTCATCTGACTTGCTCCATTGATTAAACCATTACAAAAATATTGAAGTTACCAGGCATCTTTGAGCTACAACCTAGAATAGTTTCCTGGAGAGCTAAAAAAATGGCGTCGTTGTCGAGGACAAGAGATTGAAGCTTTGCTTCCTTGGGGGACGACATTGATCCTACTTTGATGATAGACAAAGTTGGGACACTGTTTAGGTTGTAAACATCTATCTGGCAACTCCATTGGAATAAGGTGGCTTCAAGAAGACCAAGTAGTAGAGAAAATCCTCAAAGGCCACCAGTAGCACTTGTTTCATATCCTGAAAATATTATAAGGAGAGGAAGAGATTCACAAAGGCAGGCTTCCATATCTACAAGGGGAGCTGCATCAAGTACTTCCAAAGGTTTTTCTCCTGTTGTATCAAATAAAACTCCCTTTAAATATTCTTCTACTGAAGCATCAAGTTCTCAGAAATTTATAAGTGAATCAGAAAATTTGAGGATTGGGAAATCTTCAAGCACTATTGCTTGTGTAGATCCAATCCCTGGAGACTCTGTTATCAGGAATATTGCACCTTCTGTGGATAGAAGTTTTTCCTTTGGTCTGAATGGTTCAAATCCAAAACAAATGAGTGAACGACAAAGGATGAAGACCTTCCCTGGATGTTGTAAACATCTAGAATACAGCTTTGATCATCAACCTGTGTACCTACAAACATGTCAAACAAACAAGAACATCAAAGCTACCAGAAAATCACTACACATCCATACTAGTGACTAAGGAATCCAGTAACATATACATGCGAAATCAAAACAACAGATATGTGGGACGGAAATCAGATTTACATTAAGAATGAATGAAGAAGCTTACAACCATTTCCTTGGTGTTGAAAAACTCCTCCACAAGACAAACACTTCATCCCCAAAATCTCAAACTTGCTCTCTTGTGCTCTCCAATGGATTGGACTAGGTAGTCAATTCAATAGCATAACAATACCATTCATTTCTCCCCCTAAACTATAGATATGAGCTTGTATTTATAAGGCTCAATGGATAGGGATAGTTGAGAGAATTGTGGGTGAGGTGGCTCTAAGATCCTACCAAGAGGGATTTTGAGCTCAACTAACCCATATTGATAGGGATAAGGGAGGACATGAGGCTCATGATCTAGAAGCCTCAAGAAACTTCTCTTTTTACCATTTTACCCAGGGTACCGCTTTTGTTTCCTTATGATAGAGCAGTTTAGGTGAGAACCGCTTCAACAACAAAGAACATCAGTGGTAGCACCGCTTCTCTATAATAGGACATAGGCGGTGCTGAAGAAGGTACCACTCATCAGCCAAAGGGTAAGCGCGGTGCTAGGTTTTTTCAAGTAGAATTAACATCCAAAGCAAGTTTCCACTCCAATTTTTAGGATTAAGGGAAAACACAGGGGTTAAGGATCTCATCACATGATGGTGACAGGATTTGGGTATAACAGACTCCACTGAGGTATATCTACCACCAATACTTTCTCAGCTACCACCCACACCAGCAACATCTCCTTCTTCCCTTTCCATACCCGCATCCAATATGGCTACCCATCTGACCAAGATGGAAAGGATCCTTCTTGCCAGATATGCCCCTCTAAATTTACCTAACCCCCTTTCTGCTATGCCTACTGGATATTATCTAAATATATTCCTAAGTTTACTGTGGAGGGAGATTTCACAGCTGAGGAGCATTTAGAGGCATTCTACAGTTATGCTGAGAATATAAACATTGAACAAGAGGATGTGTGGACTAGGGTTTTTGTGCAAAGTCTAGATGGTCAGGCTAGGAAATGGTTCAAAGAGTTACCTGCTGGATCAGTAGCTAGCATTGAAGCTCTAGATGACATATTTTTGAAACATTGGGGAGAAATAAGAGACCCCCTTTACTATATCACAGAATTTAGCAATTTGAGGAGAGAGAATGGTGAGTCTGTTTCAAATTTCACAAAAATATTTAACAAAAATTTCAGCAAGATCCTTGTTGAGATCAAACCTACGGACACTTCAGCCAAAATCACTTATGCAAATGCTTTTGATTCTAAGTTTTGCCTTCTTCTCAGAGAAATAATATCTGCTTCTTTATCACTAATGTAAGATGTTGCTCTTGAAGTTGAGTCTAATATTGTTGCATCTCATAAAATTAAGGGAAAAGTGGACAGGAGGAAGCAATCTTCAGATCCCTTAGGTCCTTCTTCATCAGAGAACAAAATGGAAAAAATCGGCAAGATGTTGGATAGCTTGATAGTTGAGATGTCTAAAATTAAAGATCAATGTCAACTACCTGTAAGGGGTAAAGGGTTAAATGAATTTGCTCCTAGAAACCCTAATATGTTCACTTATAGAAGGAATAACCCACAGGCTCAGATCCTTCAAAGGGATAGGAATCCGGCTGAGCAACAAAGAATTAGATCTCCTTTCCAAAATGTGGTGTTAGAAGAAGAAAAAGAGTTTGCTCATGGAGAAGGAGAAGCAAAAGAAAATATCAACTGCATGGAATATGAAGCTGACCTCTCTTTCTTGACACAATCAAATTATGAGGAAGCCCTCATCAATGAGCAGATCACTGAAGAATTCTTGTATCAGGAAGATGATCAAGGAGGTTATAATTTGAGGTCCATGATTGTTTCTCCTGGAAAGAAGAGTATTGTCCCTACAAAGCAGCCTAATCCTCTTGCTAAAATTATTGTTGCTCCTACAAAGAATATGGTTACTCCCCCAAAGTAGCAGCAAAATCCATTGCAGCCATCAGCCCATGATCCTATCCAGATCAAAGCTCCATCACAAGAGGTAAGAATCTCTGACAAGCTATCCTATTCTTTCAATCTTGAATAAAAAATTCAAAAACTGAAAATCCCTTTTCCCTTGATAGAGCTTATGAAGAATGACTCCTTTAAGTCATCTATACTAAAATCTCTTCAACCAAGGACACCCATAGATGCTGACTTTGTGAACCTGGAAGATGATAAACCCACAGTAACCCTAGGCCCTATGGTTTAAGAACTAGATGAATCTTGTCCACCCTTCTATATATCCTTGAACATCCATGACAAGATCCTCCACAACTATTTGCTTGACTCGGGAGCATCCCACAATCTTATGCCAAAGGAAATGATGGATGAGCTTGGGCTCAACATCACAAAACAATACCATGATATTTTCTCTTTTGAATCTAGGGAATTCAAATGCCTAGGGCTCATAAAAGACCTTGTCATACACCTCTCCCAACTGCCTTCAAAAGCATAGTGATGGATATAGTAGTGGTTGATATCCCACCCAAGTTTGGCCTCCTCTTGTCTTGTTCATGGAGTAAAAGGCTAGGTGGTACCCTATAGATGGATCTTACCTATACTACAATATTGATGTTTGGAGGGGAAACCAAGAGACTTTACAGAGAAAATCAGTTTACCTACATCATCAGTAATGCAAAAAATTCTATAAATCATCCCATCTATGCAGTAGACACATAACTTGGGGCATGTATCCTTCAAATAGATGATTCTTAGCCAGTACCTATGCAGCTCACACAACCTACCTATCAGCAACCTGAGGAAGTAACCACCTCTGTCTGGAGCATTTTTTTGATGGGGCCAATACTCAAGCCTCAGCAGTTGCAAGTGTGGTTTTGATATCTCCTTCAAAGGAGACTATTCATTTTTCTTACAAACTTGGTTTCAAGACTACTAACAATATAGAAGAGTATGAGGCTTTGCTATTGGGAGTAAAGGCTACTAAGGAGATAGGAATCATGTGCCTGAAGATATTTGGAGATGCACATCTCATCATACAGCAGGTGAATAGCACTTTTCAAGCAAAGAATGTCAGGCTGAAGGCATACAAAGATGAGGTATGGAAACTCAGGGACTCTTTCATGTTTTTTGATATTTCCTATATACCTAGAGCTATGAACCAGCTAGCAGACTCCCTCGATGTCTCTGCTAGTATGTTCGTTCCTCCTATGCCCCCTAAATTGAACTATAAAATCCAAGTCAAGTACAGGCCATCCCTACCTGATAATGTTGAATTTTGGAAAGTCTTTGAGAATGATGATGAAATTAGTAAATTCCTTCAGGTTGTTGATGAATTTGCTGATATGCATATTGACCAAGAAAACCTAAATGTGGAGGAATCCCAGAGGCCTAAAATAAAAGAGAAATTGGGTAAGCACAATATTGTCCAGTTTCCAAGCAATCGTATACCTCAGGGTCTAGTACCTCTTAAAGAGATCTTTGACCATAATGATGTCCCCTTCAAACCCGTGAAAAAGGAGAAAGACCCTGCTATCCATGAGCACAATATAGGTAGCCAAGATCATCCAAAATTCATAAATTTGTCCTCTGAGTTGACTATTGATCAGAAGTCAGAACTTTGCAGTCTTATGAAAGAGTTTGCTAATGTATTTTCTTGGGAATAGGTGATTTGAAAACCTATGACACATATATCATCTAACATAGGATTCCCCTAGAAAAGGACACCATCCCTTTCAAACAAAAGCTAAGACCTAGCAGTCCCCTCCTACTTCTCGTGATTGAGAGTGAGATCAAAAAGCTCCTCAATGCTAAAATCATAATCCCTCTGAGATATTCTAAATGGATTGCAAACTTAGTGATAGTGAGGAAGAAAAATGGGGAGATCAGGTTATGCGTTTATTTCAGAAACCTAAACAAATGCTCCAAGAAATACAACTATCTCTTACCCAATATGGAGCATTTGTTGCAAAGAGTCTTAGGAGCTAGTGTCATGTCATTCCTAGATGGCTTCTCTAGATACAATCAAGTTTTGGTACACCCTGATGATCAAGAGAAAACTACATTTACCACTCCTTGGGGTACTTTCATGTATGCCAAGATGCCATTTGGGCTAATGAACATTGGGGCCACCTTTCAGAGGGCCATAGACATAGCCTTCGTGAGGTTAAAGGACAAGTTTTTTCTCATATACCTTGATGACCTCACTATATACTCAAACAACTATGAAGAGCATTTGCAACACTTAAGGAGGGTTTTTCTGAAATGTAGATAGTTTGGAATATCTCTGAACCCAAAAAAGTCTCAATTTGCTCTCAGAGAGGGAAAACTCCTAGGTCACATAGTTTCAGCAAAAGGTGTGAAGATTGATCCTGTTCAAGTTGAAGCAATCCAGATGTTCTCCATACCTAGTTCAAAAAAGGATATCCAGTCTTTCCTTGGTAAGATAAATTTTGTCAGGAGGTTTATCCCAAACTTTTCTGAGTTAGTAAAACATATAACCTCTATGTTGAGGAAGGAAGCTGAAATCAAATGGACAAAACACGCAAGAAACTCTTTTGAAGCCCTCAAGAAGGATATCATGGAAGCTCCCACTCTAATTATTCCAGACTATACCAAGGGCTTCTACATCTTCTCCTTTGCTTCCTATGACATAGTGGCTGCAGTTTTGTTACAAAAAAATGATGAAGGTCTTGATCACCCATTAGAGGAATTTTGAGGTCTAAAATGGGCCTCCTAAGAAAATAATAGAATAATAGTTAAAACGATAAAATAATAGTTAAAATAATAAAATAATAGTTAAAATAATAAAATAATATTTATTAATTTTGGAGGAAGAAAGAAAAAACTACTTTTTGTGTTCGTATTTATTACATATCTCCCTGTGTTTTTACTCAAATTTTGATCGGGAGAGCTCGTTGGATGCAGAATCAAATTCCACATCCAACAAGCTCTCCTGATCAAAATTTGAATAAAAACATAGGGAGATATGTCGAAAATACGAACACAAAAGTAGTTTTTTTTTATGACAAATATGTCAATTCAACCATTATTGTTGACTCATTTTATTAAAATTCTATTGGTTCTTGAATTCCAACTCACAAGAACTTATTGTTGGCACGTTTTCTTGTAAGGCTCATTTTAGACCCCAAATTTCCTCTAATGCCCATTCCTTTCTTCAACAAAACATTGAGGGATGTTGAATTGAAGTATGATCCTATCGAAAAACAGGCTTATGCTCTCATCAAGTCATTGAAAGCTTTTAGGATCTATATTCTACACTCAAAGGTCATTGCATATGTTCCTTCAGCTTGATGTCCTAACCCAGCCTGACATTGATGGTAAGAGAGCCAAATGGATTGCAAAGTTGATTGAGTTTGACATAGAGGTGAAGCCCACTAGGCTGGTAAAAGGACAATGCCTAGCTAAGCTTATGGCTGAAGAAAATTATGATCTACTAGGCATGAATCTCATTGGTATAAGTTCAAGAAACTTGCAGACAAAGGTAGCAACATAGGTAGCAGTAGAGGAGCAGCATGACAGCCAGCAGGTGGCTGAGAACTTGTCTTCATGTGAGTGGTACTCAGGTATTATTCATTTTTTGCAGAATTTAGAAGTTCCCCCTGAGCTTAGTATGACTCAAGCACGGGCTCTGAAGCTTAAGTCTGTTAAATTTTGCATAGTTAAAAATTTGTTGTATTGGAAAGATCCCTCTGGTATTTTTCTAGGACGTTTAGATAAAGAAGAGTTAGTTCAAGTCATGCATCAATTTCATTCAAGAATATGTGGAGGCCATCATTACTGGAAGGATACAACCCACAATATTCCAAGGGCTGGGTACTATTGGCCTATTCCTTTTTCTGATGTGTGTACCTTTGTGAAAGCTTGTGACAAATGCCAAAGATTCATATGAAAGCAGCAGCTCATATCTTTTCCCCTTAGACCTATTGTAGTGAATGGCCCTTTCCAGTAGTGGGGTATTGATTTCATAGGTGAGATTAATCCTTCATCAACTGGTCAACACAAGTGGATCCTAGTAGCCACTGATTATTTGACCAAGTGGATAGAGGCAATCCCCACAAGGAATGCCACTCACCAAGTCATCATGAAATTTCTATATGAAAACATCTTTATCAGATTTGGCTTCCCAAAAAAACTAGTGACTGATAATGTGCCAGGTTTTAAACCTGGTGCATTGGTGAACATGTGTGAGTCAATGGGTATTGAATTGGTGCATTCTACTTCCTACTACCCTCAAGGCAATGGCCTTGCTAAGTCATCCAATAAGAGCCTAGTTAGAATCATCAGAAAACTATTGGAGAAGAATCAGAAGAGCTGGGATTCTAAGCTAAAATTTGCTCTTTGATTGACAGAGTGACCAACAAAAAATCCATAGGGACTTCTCCTTTTAAGTTGGTTTATGGTACTGATGCTATTTTCCCCATCCAGCTGGTCCTACCAGTAGCAAAGTTCTTTCAGGAGGAACAGGATGAACCAAATGACATGGTAAGAAGAATGTTGTATTTGGTTGAACTACAACAAGTCAGAGAACAGTTGGTGGAGAAGTCAGAAGCTCACCAAAATAAGATTAAAAGTATTTTTGAAAAGAAGGCAAAGGTGGTCAATTTTCAGGTTGGAGACTAGGTTCTGAAATGGGATGCTATTAGGCAAGACAAAGACAAGCATGGTAAATTTGATTCTCTATGGATAAGACCTTTTGTGATAACTCAAGTACAACAGAAAAATACTTTCAAACTGCAAATTTTGGAAGGTGAAGAGGTGTTTGATGGCCCAGTCAATGGGCGATTTCTGAAACTCTATTTCATCTAAGGCTTCAAAGCCTTATCATTGTAAAATATCATTTCTTGTTTTTGTTTTTTGCAAAATAACTCCATGCCCAATGGAACAGTAGAAGCTAGGTTTAGTCTTTATTTTTCAGGAAAGATATTTGGTCTGTGGTTCTTGGAACCTCACAGGGAGGTTTCCATCCTCGATTAGGAGCCAAATGTTATCTCCTAAATAAATTAGTCTTCAATAGGTAAGACTCAAAGAATTTATTTTGTGTAGTAAGGAATATTTCAGGGCACATTATGAAAGTTTTGTTTGTGTTTAATAAATTTTGGAACACCTTGTACTCTATTTTTTCCATAAAAATCAAAGTTTATCTTTTGGTGGCTTAGGAAAACATCTCAGTTGTTCATTAGCCACCAAAAAGCCCAGCTTTCAGCAGCTTAAAAATAGAATTCAAGGCTACCTTAGCCACAAAAAGCTCAAAAAGGGTAAAACGGTTGGTGCATCCATCACAATCAACAACCGTTAGCAAAAAGAGTGCCACCATCAAGCCATTAACCACCAAAAATACTAGACCTGCAATAAATCATGAGTTGGTAAGAGGGGTCAGTAAAAAAATGAAGTGACCTGACAAAGCCCTAACCCTCTCATCCCTCCACATGTCCCATGTCTATGATTGAGCCACCACGAAGCAGGCTTCCAGTTAGAATGATTATGGCATTGGCTAGCTCACGGGTCTCATCAAAATTAACTATCACCCTGCTCAAATCCCAATTACCAGTCAGCTCCCTCAAAATAAGCACCCCCTCCGTAATTCATTCCACATTTCTTGCATGTGTCCTCACTGAGCTAAGCCCCCTAAAATCTAGCACTATAATTGCCTTCTCCAGGGTTTGAATTTTCAATTTTGCAGGTATAGAAGAACAATCCAAGAAATGAAGAAATGAGGAGGAGCTTCCCTAAGAAAGGAGCTGGGTGATATTGGCTACCTTGAATCATAGCCAGAGGTGTGTCCGTTTTTTAAAGACTCAGGTTACTATAGGTTCTGCGAAAATATTCAGGGATCCCATCAGCAAGTGGCAGAATCCTTTTCTCTCTCCTTTTATGGCTCAAAAGCAATGATTGGCAGAGAGGAATTCCAACTGGATGAGGCTCTAATAGTAGAAGTAACAGAGCTCCCAAGGACTGGGGAAAGCTGGTTCAAAACCACATTCACAAAGAATGTAGAATTCAGGTCTTACCTGAATCCTGAGCACAAGAACATTTTCTCAAAGAATAGCATTCCCACATCCTATCTTGAAGAAAAATGGCAGCACTTATTGAAGGCAATTATGGTCTACATAACTTGTGAGGGCAGGTATAACAACTAATGATATACCATTTCAAGTTAATGAACCATTTTACTGGAAGGAACCCCTTGAACCTACCTTTTTACCTATACAAAATCCTGGTTAAAATGGCCCATAAAGTTAAAGCCAAGCCCACCAATATTGCAAGAAGGCTATCCCATCATGGCCTAATCAAGTTAATTGTCCTTGAACTGCTGCAAAGAAGGAATGTGGCCTGGACCTATTTCCTATTTTGGAATGAGTTTGAGACAGAATTGCAGGTAGAGGACAAAAGGAAGTCTTCTTCAAAAAAATCCTCCACTACCATAAGTGGCAATAGGAAGAGGAGGGCCATCTCTCCAATTGTAGTGTATCAGGCCTCTCCAGCTGCTAAGACCAAGAAGGCAAAGAGGAACCTAGATTTTAGTGAAAAGACAGAGGAGGTTCCAGCACTAGGAAAAAATATCCTCAACCTACCTTACTCTGATTCTGAGGATGAAGAGGAACATGAAACTAACCTACTAGATCAGTTTCAAATAGGGTAGGAGGAGTTTCCATGACCTACACCAAAGGAGGATCAGGGTGAACCAGTGGCAGAGGCTTCATCCAGCAATACTAGATCCCAAAAAATCAATCAACCACTGAGGTAGGTGTATGAGCTAGAGATCTTGGAGAGGGAAATCAAAAGAACCAATGAGAGGTTAACCTAGAGGAATGCCAAATTATATGACTCTCTGCAGGAGATAAAAAGGAAGAGTACAAAGTTGGAGGAGAGCAATCTCAGGTTAAGGAAAGATAAAATTAGGCTCTCCAGGAAAAATCAGGCTATCCAAATTGCAAAAGGGAATTCTATCCCTCAGTCTCAAGCTCAGTAGAAGCTGGAAACCCTAGAAAAAGTAGCAATGAGCCTTTTGGGCCCAGAGGTGGCCTATGATGCTGCTGCCATCCCAAACCCTAGGCAGGTTGTAGAGACACCCAAGGGTCAGCACTGAAGCCTTAAAACATCAGGGTAAAGTGTGATGGAAATTTTGATTAAAATTTTAAAACAGTCTTTTCGGTGGCTTAGGCAAACACTGCAGTTGTTCATTAGCCACTGAAAACAGATCTTATGGCAACTTATAGGCCCAGATTTTTTCTTCCTTAGACACCGAAAGTGCAAAACAGTGTAGAAAAGCATGTTTTCACACAGAACCAACTTTTGTTGATCCAAACACTTCATGGATGATTTATAAGGTTGGAAAATAATTCAAGGCATCAATTTTTGGCTCTGTTTCAATTTTGAAGGTTCCTTTGAGGTGAATTAGGTCACATATCTTACCTACTCTTCCAAAGGGTGACTTGTCTGCCAAATGGCAAGTATGAGTTCTACTTCAGTGTCTACTACAACTATTAAGGAGTTCTAGGAGTAAGGAGTTCTAGGAGTAGGAAGATTTTGGAGTTAGGTATATTGGCAATCAAAGATAGGACCTTGACCTATGTTTAGCAAATAGTTATGACTGTCTATTTTTAGTAAATTTGATCCAATTTTTCAGTATCTAAAATAAATTTTGTAAAGGCTATAAAGCCTGTGACTAATGTAGAAGAAAAGGTTCAACTTTGGAGACTTTTTATACACTTATTGTATTAAAGCTTCGCATGTGAGTTGTCACCTAATAAAAGCTCTTTTGCCATTACATGTTCAGCTTTCATCTTCTTTTTGTTATGTACTTGTGCTTGGATGTTTCATTCATGTTTATTCTATTTACTTATTGCAAGATAGCTGTCATCCTATCTCTGTGTGGGTTATTGTAATTACAAGTCTCTTTTCCTTGTTATGATCAGCCATTCATATGTGAGTTCCTTATGTGTGAATCTTCTAGCATAGCGAGTTCTTCATCTATTCATATTTATTACAAACTCTCTGAACATTAATAGTTAGAATGCTTGTCTATTTGATTGAGCATTATCCATGTCTTGAGTGATTGAGGTCTTATTGGTCATCTGACTTGATCCATTGAGTAAACCATTGCAAAAATATTGAAGTTACCAGGCATCTTCGAGCTGCAACCTAAAAGAGTTTCCTAGAGAGCTAACAGAAACAAACTCAAACCACCACTCTGTCAAATCAACCAGCACCATCTACCAAACCTGCACCCTCTCCTATTGCTTCTGTTGAAGTAAACGTGATCCAATCAAATGAATCTTCCAGCAGAAAGAAGAAAGCTAAAAATAAATATAAAAAACATGATAATCAATAGGAAGGAAACAAAACACAGAACTCAGATGCTGATTCAAAAGGTAAACGAAAGGTAAAATTTCCTTGTTTAATCAGCGGAGGTGACCATTTTACAAAAGAATGTCCTAGTCATGAGGAAGTTAGTAATTTTTTGAAAGCTTCACCTACCCCAGCAGTTTTGAAAGATCCTTTCCCCTCCCAACAGCAGTTAATTTATCATAAGTCCTTGAATGAAACTTCTTCATCCATAGATGAATTTCGAATGATGTCTAGTGAAATGGTTAATTTAAGCACAAGATCACATAGTTATGACCCTCCTCTGGAAAAGAATCCTGATGATGTTCCATCTGAAAAACCCTCAACTTCCACACCTCCTCCTAATAATGGTCTTCACATTGAAAAACCTATTCTAGAAGAAATTTTCCATCCACCAAAGGGTACTCTACGTAAGTCCATAATCAATCCTAATGCTCATGCACACAATATTATAATATTGTCGAAGTTTTGACCCAAGCACCCTATGCTATGTCGAATTTAGAGGTACTTCAAACCTGCCCAACTCAATGGAAAAACTTGCTTACTTCCCTTGGAGCTATCGATCCTGAGAATAGTAATATCATCACTTTCAAACTGGATGATTTCAAGATGAGACTCTCACATCAGTTAGCTTTCCATATCACTACCAAGATTGCTGGAAAGACTATTCGCCGTACCATTTTGGATGAGGGTGCCTCTACATCAGTTATGTATTTATCTTGCTGGAGAGCCACTGGTTCTCCAAAAATCAACCATTCACCTACCACCCTTATGGCTTTTGATGTTCATGGCTTTCAACCCTATGGATTACTACCTGCCATCCATGTTGAACTGGGGGGAAATTCAGTGTCCATTCACATTGAAGTCATTGACGCTCCTTGGATTGCAACTTACTCCTAGGTTGTAACTGGTTCTATGCTATGCAAGCTGTAGCATCGACATTTTTTCAAATCATCTAGTTCCCATTCCAAGGAAAGATTGTTATTGTTGATCAGTTAGATTTCATCACACCTAGTGCCATTACAAATGATACAAATAGCATTTCACTCCTGAATACCCTACAGTATAAGGACATTGGAGTAGGCCTTATCAAAGACTCTTCACTAATGGGATTCTTTCTCTCATCTAATCCTCCTCCTGCTTCGCAAACCGCACCTATTAACATGATTTTTACCTCTCATGCAGACAAAGGAAAATAAATTGTTGATGAATTAACATCATTTTTCCCTTTCGAAGAAATTTACAATGTAATCCAAGCTACCAGTGATTCGCCCATAAATGACCATTTGTTGGTGGCCTCAGACCGTTATCACATGCCATATTTTTGGCATGCCTAGTATCTTATCACCCGTCCTTGGTCCTAGTACGGACCCTGGTGTCAGACTTGGGGGCATCATAGCCCCTTACTGTGCTCATAGATTTGGGAGTGGTCACATTCCGCCCTCTACTCCATTTTTGGAGGATGTTGACTCCATTCTCTTGGTCTTTACACCGGTGGTCACCCTCAAGGGGGTGGTAGTGGATGCATGAATGTTGGGTCTACACCTTATTTTCATTTTTATGTCCCATCGTTCACCTCATTGTTTCCTTTGGGTGTAGTTGTCATGATCATTCATCCCTATATCCTATAGGATTCTTTATTGACTATTTTGGGTTGTTTTGGACTAATATGGTTGTCATGTAGGGTCCAATTTTTGTACACTCTCTCCGAGGTTTTGACCTATTCGTTCCTATCATAGGTATTATGTCTTAACTAGCATATAGGTTAGGATATCACATGTGCTTGCACTTATGCATTTCCTTATGATCGTTCCATCTTAACCTTAGGTACGAACCCATCCCATTGTATCACAGAATATTCATGTTGTTGTTAGAAGTGGTACTATGTGAATGGTAGAGCTTTCCTATACATGGGTGTCCTTGTTAGCTCCCCTTTGCATTTGGTACCCATGATGTGAGTCCTCTCTTAGGTTTGGGATTCCTTTGTATAGTACCGCCATGACTTGAGCAAGAGCTTCATACTCCTCTTGACCTTTATGCTAGCCATTTCCTCGGGACTCCCTTATGCCAAGTTGTAATTGCATTATCATGAGTTTTTCCTACCTTATTGAGCCTTATGCTGGCTTCTCCGACTTTGATTATTAGCTATATAGCCTGAGCTTGTCTCATGTCTAGCCACGCAGAGCCATTTTATATATCCTTTGCGGCTTGATTCCCCATTTTCACCTGGAGGGGACTTTCCCCCGAGTGTCTTTATCCTACACATGTGTCTTTGCATTGAGCATAGGTATGTTTTGCTACTTGGAACTAGTTTGTTTTCCCCTGATCGATGGATTCTCTCAAGTGTTCGACCTCAACACATTTATTCACACTTGTTAGTTTGCACTCTAGTACTTTGATTCCCATTTTCATTATCGACGGGTGATCTCAGGTCTGTTAAGGGTATAGATCAATGACCGATAATCAGACGATGGACTACTATGTTCGACCTTGACACCTCTATTCACATAGTAGGACATGTACTTGTAGCGGTTTGTGTAGAAGACCTTCCAGATTGGTGGCATCTCTTATATGCCACCTCCTTGATCGTGCTAGTGTTCATGAGATTTCAGCTCTTGTGACTTGATTCCAGTATATTTCAGATATTTCCAGCCATTATGGAGATCTTGATCCATTATATATCTTCAGCCTTCATGGAGATCATGATCCTTTGTATATTTTTATTATGGAGATTCTGAGCTATCTATATTGTACGTGGCGATGACCACACATGTCATATTTTGTATCATGCCTATTCATGGCCATTGTACTCTTATGCATCCAGGACTGCTATATCTACTTGCAGTTATATGTAGAGTTTTATCATTGTATTGTACTAATTGGATGGTTGGTTCTTCCACTGGGCTCTTCATCACTCCACTTCTGGGATGGACTTATAATGTATTTCGGCCATCGTATGACCCCTCTGACCTCACACATTAGGGGCCATTTGTTACAGCTGATTTTACCACACATGGTGAATCACACTTTTATGGCCTTCCCTATCCCTCTACAGACTCTTTAGACCCCATGGACCATTTTTGTACCTTTGATGTTTCCAAGATCATCCCTAAAAACATGCAATAATTGCCATATGCGACTTTTAATCCCTTTCTCGTGTATATACGTGGATTTGACCCTTAAACCTGCATACATCGGGATGTGTGCAAAAGGCCAAATTGTTTTGGAGTTTTCCTTGATGTGGATCTGACTCACTTATCTCTTGGCCTTCCATATGCCTTGAGATCGCTCGGATTTGACCTTTCATTACCCCATTGAAGAGCTATATAAGGAACCCTTTGGATACATTGAAGGGGGAGGAATTGAAGAGCAAGAAAAATATAGTCCATTGTTGCCGAAGCTTATACTTGAGTCTGCATCCCTTTGTCCCTTGGAGAACTTTTGTGTTCTTCCCAAGCTTTCCTTTTGCTTGTGAGCTGGATATCAAGAGATGGAGGATTGAAGTGGTGGAGGCCCAAGTGGGGGACTCAGTTTCTTTGATTCGTAGACGTGTCAACAGAGGTTGTCACTATTGTAATCTCTATTTTATATTAATAGAAATATCTTTTCCTATTCAATAATGTGTATTTAAATGATTATTTGATCCATGGATGCTTTTAAATGCTTATATGTTATTGATTATATATGCTAGAGTAGGTCTAACACAATTATATATAGCATGCTTGTCTTGTTTTTTGAATGTTGAGGAATCAATTTATCAATACAAGCTGGGGTTGGAAAGCTCAACGGGGATCTACATCAACTATCCAGAATAAGGTATGAATCGAGATCCTTTAGTGTTAGATATTTGGTTTCTCTTGCTATTAGGAAAGGATTGATTTCTGGAGTCAATTTGTTTGTTGTGGTACCCCAAGCCATAGGAATTTATCTTCGTAACACAGAGCTTATATGTGACCTTCCTCGTACTACTGAGACTATAGATCCCTTTGATTCATTGCCTGATGAATCATTTTTTCTCATTAGTATGAATGACCCATGGTACAAAGATATCATTTTGTATCTCCAGACCTTATGATACCAGCCCACTGCTTCTCGAGATGAACGTCATTGTGTTCACCACCATGCCAAAAGCTATCTTATCTTGAATGATACCCTATACCGCCATGGTGTTTACTCCATCTTACTACGTTTCCTTACACATGAGGAGGCTGAGATCATTTTAAATGATTGCCATGTTGGAGCTTGTGGCGGTCATCTCTCTAGGTTGGCTACTTTCAAAAAAATATTGCGTGCTAGGTATTTTTGGCCTTCTATTTCCAAAGATTGCATTGAAACAGTCAAGAAATTCCCACCATGTTAAATGTTTACTTCCAAGAAACGCACCCACCCAGCTCCGCTCCATCCCGTTGTAGTAGTTGGCCCCTTTGCAAAATGGAGCATAGACTTCATACATTATAGACCTACTTTAGCCAAGGGGCATGGCTAGATTATTGTGGTTGTGGACTATTTTACAAAATGGGCTGAGAAAATGCCCACATATGCCAAAGATGGTAAGACTGCTACACTATTCTTATTCAACCATATCATTGTGAGATTCAGGATTCCTAGGGCCATTGTGATCAATCATGGGTCACATTTTCAAAACAAAATGATGGTAAAGCTCAGTGTGAAATTAAGGTTTCGTCACAATAACTCTACACCATACTATCCTTAGGAAAATGGCCAGGTTGAGGTTATAAACAAAAAATTAAAAACAATGCTTCAGTGGATGGTAGGGCAAGCCAAGTCAAACTGGCATTTACAGCTTTTTTCTGCACTCTGGGCCTATAGGACTACTGTCAAAACTTCCACCGATTTTACACCTTTCCAATTAGTATACGGGTTGGAAGCCACTCTCACAATAGAATGTGAAATCCCTTCTTTAAAGCTTGTTGTGGAACTATTACCCAATACCACTATAGACAAAGAAAGGTTCCCATATCTAAACAAACTTGATGAAACTTGACGAGATGTTGCCTTAGCTAATGAGGCACATAAACGAAGAATGAAAGTTCAATATGACAGGACTTTCCAAATTCATTCCTTCGATGAAGGAGACCCGATCTTGACTTATGACCATAAGCATGACAAGCTGGGGGCAGGAAAATTTGAGTCTATGTGGCATGGGCCTTATATTGTCAGTCGCATTTTAGAGAAGGGAGCATATGAATTGGTTGATTACGATGGGATACCTTTACTAGAGCCCCAAAATGGGCTCTACCTCAAAAGATACTATGCCTAGGTCATCTAGCATAGGGTCTTTGTAAATATTGGTTATAGTTTGTTGTGTGTCTTATCTTTGAGAAGTGTGTCTTTTGTGTGATTCAAAATGTGTTTTTTCATAAAACCCTACTTATGCATGTCTTTTGTCTTATGGAAAGATGTCTTCCTTCATTGGTTTTGCTGATGGTGCTCATCAATATACACTTAACCTTGCATCAGCAGCTTGGTTACTCTACTCTCCTACAAGTGAGCTGGTGAGTTCATGGGGCATTCTTTTAGGTCCCTCCACCAAAAATCTGGTGGAATATCAAGCCATGATCGGATTGTTGATGGAAGCCCTAGCTAATGATGTAAGGGAAATTAGGGTTTACCTAGACTCTAAACTAGTTGTCCAACAGCTTAATCGATTCTACACCATCTGAAATCCCATGCTTCTTTGTACTTTCTAGAGACTTAGGTTGTTAGAGAGGTATTTTGAGAAAGTTACATATCAACACATTCCAAGGCATTTAAATGCTATGGCAGATTCCCTAGCTAACTATGTCTTGGATTGGCATATTGCTCATACTTAAAAGTCCATTTGAGACATAAAAACAAATGTAAATTCATAAGTAGATAAATCATTCCAGGAATCACATTTTCTCATACACAACTGTAAATATAAAAGTTTGTCATATATATATATAAAGTTGTAGCATCGAGATGCAAAATTTGGGCTGAAGCATCTCTAGCTTTTAGTGCCCGTTCCGGACCATAAAAAGTTTAGAATACATATACATGGGGAAAATTATGAAGCATTGAAACTTGCTGTTATACATATACAAAAAGTGAAAATCAAGGCAGACTAATCCTCATGATGCTCATGGTAGCATGCAATGGCTTGGGCCACTCTATGGAGTAGCCTAGAGAACCATCCAGAGACACCTACAGTATGACGCTAACAACGCCTAGTTACCTCATCAGTAGTCATGTCAGGGATGCCCACAATCAACCACTGTAGGTTTTCCTCGAGATATTCGAGCTCTTCTTCAACTTCGGAGTGGTATAGCATCATATCCCTGGTACCTGCTCGCCTAGCAATAGGTGACATCCCTACTAGACGGACAGATCCAATGTTTGCATGAAAACATTTTTATCTTAGTACAATAAAATAAAAAATTAAATAAATACAAAAAAATAAAAACACAAGTGGATAATGTATTTTTCTTACCTCGGTCATCCCATTCTTCTCCCTCAGGTAGAACTAGCTCCAGGTCATCACGGAAGTTTTCCCCTTTGTAGGCATAATCCTCCACCATAAGTAACTGATTTCTCAACCAGCGAAAGAATCCTAACCCATAGGTAACTTTGGGCCCTCCACCCCGAAGGCGAGACATGGCTATAACCCATGAAAGCATCCTCAAATCCTCAGGTTCAAGTCTGGTAATGGTCACATGTGGTCTCAGGTGAGGTATCCGCTATAAGATAAAGGACATTATCACTGCTCTGTATCCAAATTGCTTCAACATTCCTCTTTTGCATTTGTTCAATTGAATCTTCAGACACACTAGCAAGCCTTCACACCAGTTTAATACAGTGGACTCCATGCACTGCAAAGAATATAGCATGTGTGATCTACTGGTAAGGTGGGAAGCCCTAGTACCTGCCACCTTGCCGATAGTATACACCACTGTCCTCAAGGGAAGATCTACTAGGGACTTGATACGTAGCTTCCCCTATTGAGTCTATGTACCTAGTGAGCAGTGCTGATCAATAATATCATCCAAGGAGCCTTATCCTCTTCGTGCTCTAGATAGAATTATTGGGCTTCCCCTCATAGACAAACCGGTCAGAAAATAAATATCCTCGACCTCTATCTGTAGGATATGGACTCCCACCACAAAATGCTCCTGGTCGGGATCCCACATATCTATGATATATTCTAGCAATCGGATATGTGCTTTCATCCCAGGTATCTGAAAATATTTAAGAAGCCCACAGTTTCGTAGAGCCTCAATGGTGGTTGGATCATTTGCAACCTAATTGCCCGGGACTTCATGTTCTCTTTATTTCCAAATTACCATGGTATACCTGTAACATGCAAATTTCGTAATTAGAAAATATATCATGGATAAAAAGAAAGAAAGACAAATGAAATAACAAATTGCAAAGCAAGAAGGGAAAACATGAAAAAAATATTTTTTTGGGTGGATTAGGGTTTTGTTTTTCTTCTTTTTCCTCCTGCGGTGCTACTAGGCTTCACGCATAGAGCATTGCAGTGCCTCTTCTTGTGGCTTGTAGAGCATTGGGCGCCTATCTATTGTGAACAGAGCGCCTACGATGCTTTTGTCCCAGCTTGACAGAGCGTCGTCGGGAGTGCTACCCGACGGCCAAAGACCCTATAAGAATAAAAAAAAATCCTTCTAATATGGCTAAAAACTTCTATTGGGACGGTTAATACCATACCCTACCATTACAAAAGAAAAATATACCTTCTATCTTGTCTTTTAAACAATAAAAAACATTTTAGGAACTCGGAATTAAACAATGCAAAGGAGACAAAATGACATTTATTGGACATAGAAAGAGAGAAGGATCAAATGCTTACCTCTTCTATAGAGAAAGAAACAATGTTGAAGTAAAATTCCCTTTCCAAATCACCGAAGGAGCTCTTCCTACCAAGGCAAACTTCCAAAACTCACCAAATGGTAAAAACCAAGTGGTAAAAATAACTTACCTACCCTTTCTATTTATAGAATATTTGGAGTTTTCAAGAATACATTGTGATTTATTTCATTTTGGAATTCAAATTAGTTTGGTAAAAGTGGGTTTTTTATTTTTTACTTTCTATAGTTTTGAAAAATGGCTTTTAATGGTGTTTTTTGAGTTTTTCAGGTAAAAATTGGGTCATGGCTACGATGTAAGTTATTTTTGTCTTTTTCGAGCTTAGATCAAAACTGAAAAAGTACTGAGCATAATTTCACTTTTTACATGCTCATTAAAATTCCAGTAGAAAGGTGTCGAGTATAATTTTTCTCTCTTTCAGACTCGTCAAAAGTGGATTATGAAAAAGGAACCTAGTTCAGGAGTTATATTTAAGCTCTTTTCAGTCTCCTCAAAACACAAAAATATTGCCAAGCGAACTTATTGCGTTCACGTTAGTAAAACAATCAGAACGGTCGACTAGTCGGGGGTAGGTTATCTCTTTTTCAGACCGACTGGCCTTATTTATGAAAAAGGACCGTTTGGATTTTTCTTAGTCATTTCATACTCTCTAAACATGAAACGACAAATGAGTTTTCTTTCATCAGACTCGTAAAACAAAACGGTGAAAGACACTATTTGGGAATGAACCCCTCCTTTCTTAGGTTCATGAAAAATATGAGAATGGACTCATCATTTGATGAGATTTAATGAGTGTTTGATATCCTATTTGGACTCATAAAAATGAAAAGGGGCACTCACCTTTCGAGGTGGGGAAATTAAAGGAAAGGGGAATGGTTTTCATTTGTTTATATGGTAGTAATCTACAGTCCACCTTTGAACATGGCACCTGTTTGCATTTGCATATCTAAACAGTTGGGTTTTCAGCTTGTCTCCAAGTCGATCCACTTTTGTGAGTCACCTAACTCCTTTGAGTCAATTCAAAGAATTCTTTTTCATATTCCTTGCATTACACCTGGTTCTATTCTCGTTTAAGTCAATGCTTCCAAGTCATGTGTCATGTTGTCAAACTGTTCAAAGGATGTCTCTCCCAGAAAAATAACTCATCAGTAAATTCACGTGTCCTTAAAATTCAATCATGTCTGAGTTAGCCCCGTTACTTCAAATCAAATTTTTGTTCCTAGTTTTGTGTCATTGATGTGGGAATCAGCATGACCCTCATGTGATAAGTCTATTCCTATCGACTTCAAGTAATTATCCATGAATTAGACCTAGAAACCTAGACAGTACCTTGGGCCTACATGCCTCAATGGCAGGTTACCTCGCTTTCAACATGAGTTTACATCATTGACTCTTGATTAAAAGATGGCATTGATTGTTTGACTTCAAGTCCTTTATTCACATTCGATGGTATGTACTGAGATACCTTGGAAATCATTGACATAAATGGTGGTTTCCCTCGCACTTGTTAATGGTTTACATTATTGACTGGCAATCAAGTGGTTTCTAGCATGTTCGACGTCAAGATATTGTAATCACATGGTTAGATTCATATCGTTCAGAGATCAGAATGAAGACCCTGAGTGGTTATGTTAACATCATCATTGCCTATGCTCAAGTTGTGTTTGGAGATCATTTAGAGTCATGACACAGATCCACATTGTATGTTTGGTGGTTGCGTTTCATATTGAGGTTGAGAGACATGGATCTACTTTGTATATTCCGTAGCTATGTCCTACCTCCTATAGTATTTATTCATGGATCTACAGTGTATTGTTGGTATCCATGATGTGGTCATCATCATAGATCTACAGTGTATTGGTCTGCAGCTATGATTGGTTTGGATGAGGTTAATTATTGGTCCTATATGAGTTTGTATCTCTTTGTCTTTGTATCAGATGAAAAACTTTGCAAACTATTTCACCTATCACCTTATTCGAGCTTCATACTTTGGGGGGCATTCTGTTGCACGTAGAAATCTCACATTGCTTAGCAACCTCCATGAGAATTTTACTTTTCCCTTCAACCTCCCAGAAATCCTGGCTTGAGTCACCTTGGTCATTTTTTTCCCAGACCTAGAAGGAGCGGTGCCTTCATGATTTTTGGGAAGAAGACAAGCGGATCTAAGGTTGAGGTATATTGTCTTTAATGTTAGTTTGATTGATTATTCAAGGAAAGGATATGTTGCTATGTCTTTTTGTTCTGTAGTTGTGACTTACATTGCAGAGGAACAAGCAGTGTTCGCACTGATTGAGAATTCCCGATAACACTCGGTCCATCATTTATATAAGTTTTGTGTTTTATATATGATATGCAAGTGCCTAAAATTAAATGTAGCCGATCAGGAAGCAAAGGGTTCACAATGTGATGTGTAGGTTCTTACCTCCTGTCTTATCTCCCTTGTTCCTAAATCACAGAAAGCAAATAACAGCTAAGCTAAACTAATCTGATGTTGTCTAACCTATCCCTAGGGAGCAAGATGATTATTTGTATGAGTAATGTATTATATTTTATGCACATAGAATTTTACAGATAGCTGATATAATTCAGAAATACATAGAACACAACAAAGAGATTAACATAGATATAGCTCATTGTTTATTAAAACATTCATTACTCATTTTCTGCATAAGATTCAATACAAGGAAATTAAATCGTTCATGACTAAGAAATAGTTCAGAGTTAGAACGACCTCACAAATTCACATAGACATCTAACATAGAAATAGTTCTATCTAGACATCCACACAACATGCATTTGAAACTCAACAACTGCTTCTCCAACAAAAAATTTGATCCTCTTTATTATAATCAGAAATAGTTCCTCTTACAATAAGTGTTTCACATGAGAAAGCTAGAAAATTCCTTTCCCCATTCGACTTCACCTACATTTATCCATCTCCGAAAAAAAAATGGTTTTCCTGCCCCTTGGGATCCCTTTCCATTCAGTTACAAAAGATTTGTCTTTTAGTGCATTCACTAATTAAGAGATAAATACAAATATATTACAAATATATTTCCATGTGTCAAAAAGACAAAACACCTAAATGGGCCCAGTCAACTCAGCAATGAATTGCTTCCATGCCTTAGCATCTGAAGTAATTATCTCAAACTCAGTTGGCTCCAAGAATCTAACTATGACTTCATGTTTAGAAGCCTGAGCCCTTATGTAATCCATCCTTGTTGAGAGTAGTCAAAACTGATCCTCTAAAAGGAAGTTACTAACTGCTTCTTGAGCAATCACATTTTTAAGCACCCTTTCATCTAAGTTCTTTATCGACTATATGTTGAGCTCGTCTTCCTGAAACCTAGCATGTAATTGCTACAAATGTTCTTCATGAGGTGGAATATCATTAAGCCTCCTCTTAGATGAATTCTGACATCTGTTATAGGTGGTAAGTACTTTCTTAGAAAACTCCCTGCATCTATCTACCGTCTTATGGACTACCTCTATCAATTTTTCAGCAACTCTATTGCTGAAACCTATCAGTTCATACTCAAGCTGCAGTCTTTCTGGAGCTTTGACTGGTGTGTTTTCTGAAGGATCCTTGGTCATTTCCATCCATGTCAATCATCCTTGAATGACTTCTACAACATCCATATTTTTGTCTTTTAACTTTGTAGTTGTGGCTGATATTTTCTGTAATCTATCTTCTACTTGTTTCACTTTAAAGACATCTCCCGCGATCTGAACATGCATATGATAGATCTTAAAGAGCATCCTTTGTTAGAGGTGTTATATCTATCCTTTGTTCATTTGTTTCCTTTAACAACACCTCCAAATAAATCTTCTTAGCTTCTAATCCTGCCACTTGGTCTTCATATTGTTTTGCTCGCTGATCAGCTATAGACCTCTGTGCTTCTATCTCTACAATTTTTTTTTCCAATTCCCCTTTCTCCTTGCTAAGGTTTATGTTTGAAAACTTCAATGTATCCTACTCTTCTTATAAAATTTGATACTCTTGTTGAAGCTTGTCATAGTCTAAGAGAGTATCTTCATACTCTCTCTTGGATTCTCTGTAGACTCTTTCTTCTTTCCTCAAGACCTCTTTCATCTCATCCATTTTACTTTTGAACTGCTCAAGGGTCTCTATGAGTTTGTCAATATTGTGAGCATTTGCATATGCATTTGTGATGCCCAGGAAGGCCCATTGCTTTGGATTATCTTCAACATTTTTCACTACTGTTCTCTCTATCACTATGGTGACTGGGGGTTGGTCTCCCATCTTTAGAGTCTTCTTTGTTCTCCATACAATTAACTTCTTTTTGGGATAAAACTATACATCCTCTAGACATGTAACCTGTAAGCAGGAATATTTCACCTTCTACGAACAGTAAGGTGTTCCACTGGTCTGAATGGTTCAGATCCAGAACAAATGGTGAAGACCCTCCCTGGACGTCGTAGATACCTGGAATGTAATGCTTTGATAGTAACACTGTGTACCTGCAATCAGATCAAACATGCAAACACATCAAAGCTACCAGAATATAATCTACTGATCCATGTTAGTGACTAAGGAATCTAACAACATGTACATGTGAAATCAACAACAACAGTAATGTGGGACGGAAATCAGCTTTGCATTAAGATGAAATGGAGATGTTTATAAACAATTAAGCATTAGTGTCGACATGCATCTCCATGAAACCAACACTTTCATCCCCATAAGCTCCAACTTTGCTCTCTATGCTCTCAAATGGCTTGGGCCAAGTGATCAATCCAACAGCATAACAATACCTTAGGGGCTCCCCCCCTCAACCATGGACATGATCTTGTATTTATAGGGATCAATGGATAGGAATGGTTGAGAGATTTGTGGATGAGGTGGCCTCTAAGATCCTATGATGGGGGATATCGAGCTCAACTGACCCACAATGATAGGGATAAGGGAAGACACGAGGCTTATGCTCTAGAAGCCTCGAGAAACTTCTCTTTTTCCCCTTTTACCCAGGGTACCGCTTTTCTCCTCTTATGACAGAGCGGTTCAGGTAAGAACCGCTTATGGACCAAGGGCAACAGGCGGTGGCACTGCTTAGGACAAACATCAGAAGGGTGGTGTGAACAAAGAACCACTCATGGCCAACAAGGAAAGCATGGTGCTGAGCATTTTCATGAAAGATTGACAAATGGTATGAGTTTCCACTCCAAGTGCTGGGATTAAGGGCAAGTAGGTATGTCAAAGGTCTTATCACTTGATGGTGATAGGATTTTGGTATAACAGGACGCCCCCCAAAGCATGAGTCTTAGAGGGATACGATAAATGAGAGCTTGAGAGAACAAGTCGCCGCTACGAAGTGAAAATCTCGGCTCAATCAGAGCATGTTGTCAGGTAGGCATCTGTAGTACATCTGTATTTTGACTCATATACGCAAGTAACCAACTCATGGCTGTAGACCAATACAAGGCAGATCCATGGGAGGAATAAACAAGCATGGCTACTAGAATACAACATAGATCCATGTGATAGAGGACTCAAACTTGGACATAGCTACCAAACATACAATGTAGATCTATGTCATACAAACACAAATTTGAGCATAGCCATGACCATACAAATGTGGAACCATGCTAGATATACAAAACTCCATTGCAACCTCAGAAAAGCGATGAGCGCTTTAAACAAATACCCAGGGTATTCATCTCGTCTTCCACAAAGTACGATTCTATCCATGTGATTACAATGATCTGAAGTCGAACATGGTTGAAACCACTTGATTATCGATGAATGATGTGAATTGTTAATAAGTGTGAGGGAGATCACCATTAATGTCAATGATTCCCAATGTACCCTATTACAATCTACTGAGTGTGAATAGATATCCTGATGTCAAACACCCAGTTGATTCTATCGATCAAAGGTCAATGATGTGAACCTATGTCAAGAGCGAGAGAATATGCCATTAAGGCATACATATCTCAAGGTGCTAATTTTTGTTTCTAAGACTATTTCCTGGATGATGAGCTGATGTCGACGAGAAAAGTCTTGTCGAAGGAGGGCCATGATGAGTCCCACATCGACAACACGAAACTTGAAACATAGTTCTGGAATGATGTGAATGTAGTAACCATAGGACTGACTCAAAAGTACTAACACAAAGACTATGTTGACTACAAAGGTAAAACTTCTTCAAATCCCCTTTGAACATTGCGTGGCATGACAAAATACTTGCTAGCATGACTGGACGAGACAAACACACAATGCGACAGCGAACAATGCATTCTTTTGAAAGACTCAAAGGAGTAACATGACTCATGAAAGTGGATCATCATGGAGATCAGCTGAATACCCAATTGATTGACATGATGTGCAGACAAGTGCCATTTTCAAAGGTAACGACAAACTACTGCCATTATTTGCAAAATGATTCCTTTTCCATTTTCCCCATCATGATTGATGAGTGCCTCTTTTCGGTTTTACGAGTTCAAAGAGGGTAACAAATACTCGATATAGCTTGTCGAAAGACAAGTCCATACTCATATGTTTTACGAACCCAAGAGAGGAGGGGTTCATACCCAAAACAGGTCTCTCAATGTTTGATTTAACGAGTCCAATGAAAGAAAACTCGGTATCGTTCATGTTTAGAGAGTTTGAATGAATACAAAATAAGACTCCAAATGGTCCTTTTTCGTATGAGTTAGTCTCTAAGGCCATAAAAAATGTAAAATCATACCTTAGAGAACTCTTCCAGTCATGATTGGCTAGAGTGTTCCTTTTTCATAAATAGTCCTATCCGAACCGAAAAAGAGATAACCTACCATCGAAAGGACAACTCTTCAAATGCTTTAACAAGCGTAAAGAAGACAAGATCGCTCGACAATCTTTTCATATTTAGGGAGCCTAAAAAGAGTTTAAAGAGGATTCCATGAGGTTTCTTTATACAATGTTACTTTTTATGAGCCTGGAAAGAATCGGAAACGGACTCGACGATCTTTTTGTGTTTAAGGAGCCTAAAAAATATGTGAAAAGAAGACTCCATGACGTTTCTTTACACCATGTCAATTTTTACGAGCCTAGAAAGAACCTGAAACGGACTCGAACCTTTGATACTAGGTTTAAAGAGCGTGATCAAAGTGTCGTAACAGACACTCATCTACCTTTTTCATTTGATGGAAGTACGAACAATTCGTAAACAAACTTCCAAAGCTTCTTTCTATGGTTCTCCTATCCTCCAATCGACTAAAAAATAAGTGTTAAATGCATTCATAACTAGCATTAAGGGATTATGACAAATAAATTTCGAATAAAAAGTAATTTTAAGTCAAAACTATAGCATGTCAGACCCAAAAATGCCTATATAAGTCATGTAAATAGTAAAAAATCAAATCATTTCACTATTTACCCATAGTGGAGAGCATTTGGAGCACTTTCTTAGCCAGATCTTCAGCAGCTGATACCGGGAGTTTCCACCATCCGATTTGAGCACTGTCAGTTGCAGGTAATGGCTAAAACCATACTCTTTATTTTCAAAGCATTTATTTTGAGTTTTGATGGGGTTTTGAGCTCATATGGCAAGTCCTAAAACCTTAAAAGCGAGCACAACGCATACCCCTTGCGGGCTACGCGGTACCTCCCGAGAAATGTGCCTAAAACATAGTTGACAGGCGGTGCCACCACCTGTCTCCAACGGTACACAAGTGGTGCCGGCCGTGGAGATTTTAAACTAATAGCATGAGCAATAATAAGTCATTCTTTTGATTTTAAATGATTAGAGATGATTCTAATGCATGCTATGATTGTTCTTGGCAGGTCTTGGTTTCTCAAAACATGGTGATATGGAAAGAAATACAACATGACAATGATGATGCCTTCGCTGAAAGGAATGTGGTTTGTATAGCTGCATTATGAGAATATGGGCTCACATGAGTGGTTATTAGAGCACATACTATAGATGTGGAATCCGGAGTAGTAGTACTTCAAGGTGGGGGGCCATATACTGATAGTGGAGGTAGAGGATATCTACTTCTTGACTGGTCTCTCGAGACGGGGTGCCCCCATCTCACTGACAAGTTCCCGTGGAGGGAATATTACCACTCGAGAGCTTACGGATCATCACTGTGCTCCAAGGACGAGGACATCGGGGAAGAAAATCCCCATCAGAGCAGTGACATATGGGCCTCTACAGACCATCCTATTTACTATGCAGAGGGTGGCTGGGAGTCAGGGTGTGCACCAGGCTTCTAGGGCACACATGTTATATGCCATAGAGGCCATGGCACCCATGGTATTCAACTGGGCAGAAGCCATACTTCCAATATTCAAATATTAGCTGACTAAGTGTCGGTAGGGAGGGTGAAAGCAGTTTGGCTTTGGTTCCATTTTATCCTGCTTCTTCTTCGAGTGGGTACCATAGATGAGAATTCAAATGGTCTTTAGGAGCTTGAGAGCACGAGACCCCCGTATGCTGAGGTGGGTCCAGGTCATGGCTCGTACAGGGGCAAGTAGGGGGAAGGTGAAGTTCAGTGACCCGTTCTTCAGATGGCTTTGAGATTAGATCCTCATGGTCGAGGATTATTCTTATGCAGGTACCGAATTCACCGTAGATCCTGACCTACAACTCCCACCTAGTGGACAGTGGGGCGACATCGGTAAGAAGCAAGAAACCCTAAAATGGATGAAATGTTTTTATGTTTTTTAATGTTTTATATTTTTTATGTTAAGTGACGAGACCTATATATTCTCATGCAGATGTTGGAGCAGCGTGACCTAGAGGAGATTCTCCATTGGATAGGTGAGCTAGAGCCCGCCTTGTACCACAAGGTGATGATATCACCAAGGAGTTAGAGGAAAACTTGGATAGGTTGACCTTAGATATCCCAGATGCTACCATTGATGACCTCCCAATGAGGTATCCGAGACCTACAGCAGGAGTACCGGGTCGATTCAATAGGCTTCTACGTAGGGTAGCACCCTACGTACTGAAAGCTGATAGCTTTAGGATTTTGTATGATGATTTTTCCTGAAATCCTATGTGCTTCAAATGAGGTCTCGAGACCTATTTTTTGTAAAAAAATTTGTATATATATATATATACAGACTTTTACCTGGTGTTTATATGTCTCAAATGGTAAATGTATTTTACATGAGTTTTATGTGTCTTTAAATGTTTATTTACAATGGACCATGTTTGATTTCAATGTCATGAATGGGTAATATGCCAATCTAGGATGTAATTAGCTAATGAGTCAGCAACTACATTATGTTCCCTAGGGATATGCCTATAAGTGATGGTTTCAAATGATCTTTCCAGCAAACATACTCTCTGAAAGAGGGGAAGAAGCATAGGGATTCTAATGGTGTAAACATGGTTTAAATGGAAAACCACAAGTTGTGAGTCCATAAAGACTACCAGATTGTGTACATCCTGGGAGGCAGCTTCAGTCAAAAGACCGATGACTGCTTCATACTTAGCGATGTTATTAGTAGCGGGACCTATACAAACTACTCCTGAACTGACCAAATCTTTAGCTGGGGAATAGAGGACCTAAGCAGATAAGGCAAGATTCAAGGTGTGGTGGCAAGTACCATCAACGAAGACGTAGAAAGCCATCTGCATGGCCAAAACATGGTATAAACAAATGCAGATACTAAACTCAAAACCATCTTGAAAATACTAAAAGCACACTGAAAGCTAATCAATATACATATATGCAAGATACTATCCAAGAAATACCTAGGCATAGTACCTTTTCAGGTACAACCCATTGCGAGGTTTCCCCAAAGGGATCCCATCATAATCAACGAGCTTGTAGGCTCCTTTCTCTAAATCCTTGGAAATGACGAAAGGTCCGTACCACATGGATTCGAACTTACCCTTCCCTAGTTTGTCATATCTCTGGTTGTAACTCAAAACTAGGTCACCCTCATTAAAGACACGAGGTTGGATGGATTTATCATACTGCGCCTTGACGCATTTCTTATGTGCCTCATTAGCCAAGGCAACATCTCTCCAAATCTCGTCAAGGTTATTCAAGTACAAAAATATTTCTTCCTCTGCGGAAGTGTCTGGGAGAAGTTCGACGGCAAGTTGTAAAGATGGAATCTGACATTGAATTGGTAAGATAGCTTCGAGTCCATAGACAAGCTGGAATGGCATGAAACTAGTAGTCGTTTTCACTGAAGTCCAATTAGCCCAAAGAGAGGAGAAAAGAATGTGGTGCCAATTGGATTTATGATCTCCAACCCTCTGAAGAAGCATAGTTTTTCAAACTTTGTTAATGGCCTCTACCTGACCATTATCTTGTGGATAATACGGCGTAGAGTTTTCATGGTGAAAACCTAGCTTGGCACTCATTTCCTCCATCATTTGATTACGGAAATGGGATCCGTGATCAGTAACGATGGACTACGGGACTCCAAATCTAGCTATGATATGATTGAACAGGAAGAGAGCGGTAGTCTTACCATCTTCTGCATATGTGGGCATGGCCTCAGCCCATTTTGTGAAATAGTCAATGGCTACGATGATGTAACCATGCCCTTGGACTGAGGTAGGCTTACAATGCATGAAGTCAATCACCCATTTGGCGAATGGGCCAACGACAATGATAGGTTGTAGCGGAGCAAGATGGGTGCGATTTTTAGGATAAAAGTGTTGACAAGGTGGGCATTTCTTAATAGCCTCATGATAGTATTTGAAGACGGAAGGCCAGAAATAGCCAGCGTGAAGAATTTTCTGGGCTATAGCCATCCCAGATAAATGACCGCCACATGCTCTATAGTGGCAATCATTCAACACATGTTTAGCCTCCTCATGGGTGAGGCATCGCCGGAGAATTGAGTCAATCCCATGTCTATACAAGGTATCATTTAGGATGAGGTAGTATTTCGTGTGGTGACGGATATGGCGGCAATCATCATAGGATAAATGCGGATGAAATCATTGTGTTTGGATATAAATAAGCAAATATCCATACCAAGGGTCGGTAGTGCTAATAAGGAACAGGAATTCATCCAGAAATGAATCACTGGGCTCAGATTCCGTCGAAGCACAGGAAAGATCACACATAAGCTCGGCAAAGACCAGGGATTTCTTTGATGTGGCTTTGGAAAATTCCAGATCAAATCCCTGTAGTATGACTATCCATCGGGAGTACTTGCCCCCAAGCACCTGACTAGTAAGGATGTAATACATAGGGTTATGGTATGCCAATACAGTGGTAGTGTGGAGCAGAATGTAGTGACGAAACTTTTGTACATCAATGACCATGGCTAATGCTAACTTCTCCACACATGAATAATGAGTTTCAGAATCCATAAGATTCTTACTGGCATAATAAATCACGTGCTCCTGACCATGGATATTTTCCTGCACTAAAACTATAGCGATGGTAGTAGCGGAGGAAGCAATATACAAGAGAAAGTACTTTGAATAATCCGGGGGGTGTATCATGTGTGAATGTGTTAGATCATGCTTAATATTATCAAAGGCACATTGGACCTGGTCATCCCAGAAGAACGGGGTGTTCTTCTTGAGGAGACACTTATAACCGTGTGTTTTCTCTGCGAAATTGCACACGAAATGGCGAAGAAGGTTTGCCTTCCCTTGTAAACTTTGGAGTTCAAGGAGATTAGTTGGGGCTAATAGAGCTATGATGGTGGAAATTTTTAAAGGATCAATTCAGATACCATATTTGGATACCACAAAACCTAGCAGACGTCCCATCTCAACGCAAAAAACAAATTCATGTGGATTGAGCTGTATATTATAATGACTACATCTCAAGAATATCTCTCTAAGATGACCAAGGTGGTCCTCCCGTCGCTATGAATGAGAAGGGAGGTTGTCAAGGTATGGTTCAACAATATGTTTAATATCGTCAAACGCATAGAACATCGCACGCTGGAACGTGGCTCCAGCATTTTTCAAGCCAAAAGGTAACTTCTTATATGCAAAGGTTCCCCATGGGAAAATGAATGCCATCTTATGTTGATCGGAGAGTAATATCTCAATCTGATTATAGCTAGAGAAGCCATCCATAAATGAAAAGATGACACTTCCAGCATAGTTGTCCATAATCTGATCGATGTGCAGAGTAGGAAAGTTGTCTTCGGGACAAGCTTTATTAAGTCGATACAGACTCTAATGGTGCCCTTCTTTTTATTGATAGGGATGACGTTCGATACCCATTCCGTCAGGGGTACAGGATAAATAAACCCACCTTTGAGAAATTTCTCAATTTCAGCTTTAATAGCTACGGCCTTTCGAGGATGGACTTGCCTTAGTTTTTTCCTGACAAGTTTAGCCGTGGGATAGGTTTTAATCTCGTGGACCACAATGGATGGGTCAATCCTTGGCATCTCTTCATAGGACTAGGAAAAAATATCATAGAATTCTTTGAAAATTCCCTTATAGGCTTCAGATTCATCTACCAAGTAGTTCTTCCCAACATGAACATGCTCGATAGTATCAGGCTTGGTTGATATGTCAATCGGATTCATCTGAGTAATGTTGCAAAGGTTTCCTTCAAAATATGTATGTTGCAACAATATGGGACTTTGGGGTATGTTGACAATATCAGTAGGAAATAAGGATGAAAAATCATGGTTAAGCGAACTGGTGTTGGGGAGGAACATGGATCTATGATGGTGATCCTCCCAAATGGACTCATCCGTGCTCATGATCTCCATAATGGACTCGTCGGAAGAAAGAGTCTCAGAGAGATAATCTAGAGTAGGAAGAGAAGGTTCTAACCAGTATGGTAAATGGTAGGGATCCAAAGCCACTAGATGAATATCATCAATGTGATCATCAAAAAAAGTTTGCATGGTGTCATACATTGCTTCATGTGAACTCAACATGGTGGACTCAACAACTTGTTTCCCCTTAGGCTCACAATCAAATGAGGCGATCATATGGACTATCGCAGTATCCATGCTAGGAGGAGTGGATGGAAAAATCCCCACTAAGGGATGAATCCTTCAACATGCCTACCCCAATCGACTGGTAAGGAGGAGGGGACTGGCCTAACATGGGGATGTTATTAGCCGTGGAGGTAGTAACATCTGGTGTACAAAAATCAAGTTGGTCAATAGTAACAATTCTCCCTAGATGTGGAAATTGGACTATTCGGAATACTGTTGAGGTGACAACAGTCATGGCATAGAACCAATTTATTCCTAGAAGGAGGTTGTAATCTAAGGGGGAATCTACCACTTCTACTTGAATGGAAACGGTTTTTCCCCCCAGCTCAACCGCTAGGGTTGATATGAGACCATGGGGTTGGAAACCCCATCTGTCAAAGGCCTTGAGGGACGTAGGTGATGTTATAAGCTCATGAGAGTTGAGAGCCTTCCAACAAGACAGAGACAAAACTGAGGTCGAAGCTCCTTCATCTAGTACCGTTCGAAAAACTTTCTTTCCAACTACTTTCGTAATGATCTAAAAAGCAAGTTTATGCGGTAACCTAGACTTATAGTTCTCAACATTGAAATGAATCAATTTGGTATTATCTAGGTCTAAAGCTCCTAATGCTATCAATAAGTTTTTGCGCTGTGTAGGGAAACTTTGGAGCACCTCTAAGGTAGACATTGCACAAGGTTCCTGAGCGACATCTTCAACTACATTATAAAATTGAGCAGCTCAGGCATTAGGGTTAAATACTGCCTTCCGAAGATTACTCTTGGGTGGGCACAAAATCATGTCGAGAGTAGGCTTCTCGATAGATAGGGGGACAGTAGACGAGGATTCGGGAGAACTAGTAGAGGGAGCTTTCCCTGAAGAAGAATGATCTTCTTTTTTATCTGCGGGTTTGTCATAATTCTGACTTCGAGTTTGCAGATTGATGGTATCTAAGGACATCATACGAATTTCCTCTAACGAACTGGAGTTACCCTGATAAGACATGTGGTCTATCAGTTGTTGTTGAGAGGGAAAAGGATCCGTAAGTACTGCGGGTGCGGGATTGGACTTCAAAAACTGGGAGATTTCGTCCTGACGAGGACACTCCTTTGAGAAATGGTCACCTCCGCATAGTAGAAAAGGATATTTTTCCTTTCGTTTCCCTTTATTGTTATCACTATTGGTTGGTCTTGGAGTCTCCTGTTGTTTTCCAAGTTTTTTATTCCTATTTTTACCTTTCTTTTTATTATTACCCAAGGTTTGAGTACTTTGAATGGAATTGACCTCAGTGGAAACCTTAGGAGTCGAAGGAGTAGGGGTGGCAGTTTGGGGTTCTTGGTAGGTTTTGCTACTGACAGGGACTGGATTGAACCAACAATCCCATCAACAGGTACTTCTGCTGGTGGCTTGGGTGAGGAGCTTGAGGAATCAAGTCATAAATAGTTCCAGACTAGGAATAGACCAAGTCTAGATACTGGGCTCAACTAATAGCCTACTCTTCAGTAACGACATCGCCCATAGCCACATCTTCGGCAATAGGAGGCAACAAGGATTTGGTAAACCAATCAGCTAATAACTGATCTGGAATAGGGGCCTTAATAAGCCTTCTCCACCTTCTCCACTCATGAATATGATCAAATATGTGGGTGGAGGTGTCTTGTCATAGAGAAGTTAAAAGATCAATACTCATTTCATAATGAATAGGGAGTTGAAAGTGTGTAAGAAACACGGTTTCCAATGAGCCAAAATCCACAAATGAATGTTGTGGGAGTTCAATGTACCACTTCGTGGCTGTATCGGTCAAAGTCTGTTGAAAGAGTCGTAACCGAATGGAGTCATCCATGAGGGAATTTGAAGAACACCACAAATGGAATGTCATAACATGGTTCTTCAAATCGTCTCCCTGCTTCCCATCGAACTTCAGGATATCCGATGGTAACTTTACCGGAATGGGACGCCACGAGGGATTATGTCGAATGGGGTCATTAATCAACTTGGACAAGTCAGGTAAGTCCAAAGTTGCTAGGAAAGGTAACTGTCAGTTGGGTTGCACATACTGGTAATATTGATATGGTATATAATTAGAAGTAGGACCATAAGTGGACTAAAAGATAGGTTGTTGTGACAAAGAACTAATGGAAAATCCACCCGTAGGGGGTTGATTTATGGCATCAGGACCGTTAGGACCACTAGGGCCTTGAGGAGGAGGACCACCAGGGCCACCAGGACCAACGGGACCACTAGGACCACCAGGACCACCAGGAGGTGAACCACCAAACCCTCCAGGGCCCCCAAGAGGTAAACCTCTAGAGCCTCCGGAACCACTAGGAGAGGGCCACCAGACCCTCTAGGGCCATAAGGAGGAAAGCCACCAAGTCCCCTAGGACCACTAGGACCACTAGGACCATAAGGAGGAAAGTTTCCAAATCCTCTGGGACCATTAGGCCCCCCAGGAGGAGGACCTCCATGAGGTGGTCCTCCGGCACCTCCCACAGTAGGAATAGGTATCCCTCCCATGGCTGGCATGTAAGACTAGTTGGGTTTCCCCCATGGCCTAAAATTATTACTGGGGTATGGAATTCCAACATAAGGTATTCTTGTAGGATTGGGTGGATGATTAATGTTACCTGCAGGTATTTGATAACCATAAACTCTAGAAGATTGAATGGTTACAAGTTATGCCCCCGAGGGATGACCTGAACTGGATGGGGGATTAACCACATTAGTATGGGTGGGAGAGACATAAACTGTAGATGTTTCTATGTTAGAGGTCTGTCTGTGACTAGGTACAATTCCAGCATCATATAATGTAGGTCGTGTCGGGGGTTTCCCCCCGACACTAGAAGGTAAAGACAAAACGGGAATTGAAGGTTGGGACCCAGGTGCATAAGACCTGGGAGGATTAGGAATAGACATAACATGGGAGGTGGTTGGGGTGGTATCTTGACCTGGGTTGTGGGGTGTTAATGGACAATCTATAATCGGTTCAATGGGTCTCATAGAATCGGAAAGTGAATGATATCCCACAGGAATAGATGTGGAACGTAATACTGTTGTGCCTAAAAGGTCATCTATTTGCTTATCAATCTCATGTGCATGGAGAATGGCAGCACGGTATTTCCTACGTTCTTCTTCATCTTCAGAAGAGTTTAAACGGGTTCCAAATGAGGCAATGGCATATCTTACAGGGGTTTCCCAAAATAGAGCATTGGGACCAAAATCCGGACGGGCAATATCATCAACATGATCTTCCATGGGAGAATGGAATGAGGAATTTCCCCAAGAAGGTTGTTGGACCAAGGGAAGCGAGTGTGAAGAATATGGTCCTCCACTTTCTACAACCACACTATCTCCCACTTGGGAGGTGGTAGCAACTCCTTGGTTGATAGCTTCCATGGGATTTTCTCCTGAACTAGGAATACAATCAGGTGGCAAGTCCCGTACTCTTCTACACTATATTAACTCAGCCAGTTTGTATAGTTCCTATCTAACCTAGGGTCTGAAAATCTAGAAAACACACCAAAAAATATCCCTACACAAGCTATAAGTCAAAACAAGCAAACTTAAAATGATAGGAGGAGTTCAAATAGTCAGGTCTCTCACCAGGATTGTCAAGAAGGTGCCACTCGTGATATACCTCAAGGGTATGTGCGTAGTAATCTCCTCGAATGTTGTTTTCGGTGTATGGCTCCAAGCAAGATGGCCAAAGCGCTTTTCTCAAATGGATAAGGTATCCTAGTGGGGTCTCTCGATATACTCAAGGTATTTGGGAGCTCGAATCGGTAGTAGTGTTGTCTAATGCATAACCATACACAAGGGGCCTTCCGATATACAATCGAGTACATGAAGTACCTTTCTATATACCTCAAGGTTATGTGAAAGGCTGTTCGATATACCGACGGTACGTGGAAGAACCACGCGAGTCCTGGGATGTAATGCAGACAAATAATGACAGCTCCTAAGCTTAACGATGCCCGAACACGTCTCTAACCTATCACTCCAATTGCTACGTAAATTTTAACCTATAACTACCGTTAATTTTAAAGTAGATGGTTAGGTGAATGCATGATGTTTTGACAGAAAAGTAAAACCATGCAGTATGCATATGCAAATATTTCACTTTACTGTTCAGTATGCCTACTTATGGGAGGGAAAGAGAGTATTTCCTTTTGTTTCAAAACCAAAAATATTTCCAAACAATAGTCTCGAACAAAAAATTAAAGACAAGCAGCACTATCCAAACTGATTTCTCTTTTCTGAAAGCAATAAGAAGGGGAAGAATCTCTTTTCCTAAAATAAAAACAGAAAGCACAATACATGCAAATGTACTTTATTTTTCAATTTTCTTAAAACATAGGAAAATCTAACTTAAAACTACCATATTTTTTATTTTGATGAGATAGTTCTAAATGCATAAGAGACAAAAGAACATAAAGAGCCCGAAAGCTTGTAAAGCCAATTTGGAATCCGATGTCTAATGCTCAATGATGATATCCTAATCTCAGTCAAAAAATTTCTTTTTTAAAGGAAGGAAAAAGAAGTTCTCTATGCAAACAAGAAATGAAACTAAGATGCTAATCAAATGTTCTTCTTTTAGTCTATATAACAGAAATGAAAGGAGATCTTACTAACACCTTAAGCTTTTCAAAAAACAAGAAATCCTTTCGTAATCGCAACCAACAAGCACCAAAGTGAATGAGCAATCAAAAACCTGATCTAGATTTTGAATTTCCCAATCAAGCCAATCCTAAACCATAAAATTTCAAACCACAAGCATCAGATTCTGTCACACAAGCCTGAAAGTGCAGGGCTGGAAGCAAAACAACTCAAATTTTTACAAAAAAAAATGAGAAAAAGAGGTCTTTGAATGATGCCTACCTGGCACCATGCTTCTTGGGTATTGACAGAGCAGTTCTATCCCAGCACTGCTTCTCTCCAACAGAACTCAGGTGGTGGCACCATGTGCTACTAATTGGTTCAGGTAGTGGCACCGCTTCTCACCCACTGCATAGGCGCGGTTCCCTGTAAAAATCCAAAACACAAAGAGAACGATAGATCAAGTTAGAAAAAGACCAAATCAGGGTAAAGGCTGATAGATTGAGTATAAAAACAGAGCATAAAAGGTCGAAATGATTCATATCTGGAAGTTTCAAACCCAAAATAACTGAGTCAGATAGCATATTTGATGGAAGAGAGTTGGAGAAGGAGCCTGGATTCAGACAAGAGTTGAAGAACTGAGGAAGATCAGATCAACTGATGCATATATTATTCCCCAGCAGAGTCACCAGATTTATAAGCAGGAATATTTCACCTTCTATGGACAGTAAGGTGTTACACTAGTTTGAATGGTTCAGATCCAGAACAAATGAACGACAAAGGTTGAAGACCCTCCTTGGACGTCGTAGATACCTGGAATGTAATGCTTTGATAGTAACCATGTGTACCTACAATCAGATCAAACATGAAAACACATCAAAGCTACCATAATATAATCTACTGATCCATGTTAGTGACTAAGGAATCTAACAACATGTACATGTGAAATCAACAACAACAGTAATGTGGGACGAAAATCAGGTTTGCATTAAGATGAAATGGAGAAGTTTACAACGAATTAAGCCTTAGTGTCGACATGCATCTCCATGAAACCAACACTTTCATCCCCATAAGCTCCAACTTTGCTCTCTATGCTCTCAAATGGCTTGGTCCAAGTGATCAATCCAACAGCATAACAATACCTTAAGAGTTCCCCTCCTCAACCATGGACATGGATTGTGTTTATAGGGCTCAATGGATAGGAATGGTTGACAAATTTGTGGATGAGGTGGCCTCTAAGATACTATGATGGGGGATCTCGAGCTCAACTGACCCACAATGATATGGATAAGGGAATACATGAGGCTTATGCTCTAGAAGCCTTGAGAAACTTCTCTTTTTCCCCTTTTACCCAGGGTACCGCATTTCTCCTCTTATGACAAAGCGGTTCAGGTAAGAACCACTTATGGACCAAGGGAAACAGGCGATGGCACTACTTATGGAAAATAGTAGAAGGGCGGTGTGAACAAGGAACCACTCATGGCTAAAAAGGAAAGCACGGTGCTGAGCATTTTCATGAAATATTGACAAATGGTATGAGTTTCCACTCCAAGTGATGGGATTAAGTGCAAGTAGGTATGTCAAAGGTCTTATCACATGATGGTGACAGGATTTTGGTATAACACAACCTCAAACTACTTTAATGGGGTGAATGGAACCAACTCCAACTCAACTAAAGGGAGATGCCCCCTTGTAAGTTTATTTCCTGAAGTGGATGGAAGGTCCTCAGGGTCATTCTGAATAGGGCTCCATCTTTGATCCTCACCACCTACATAATCCTGACTTTCCTTGGTTTGTTATTCTATTAACCCTTCTTGTTCTTGTACTTCGGGTTCTGGATTCAAAGCTTCTTGAGCTATGGAATTTTCAAGTTCAGCAATCTTTTCTTGGATGGCCTACTATTTCTTTCTCTTTTATTCTTCTATCTCTTTCCTGGAAGCTTCTTCTTCTTTTTCTCACTGCTTCTCTTCAGCCAATAGCTTTCTAGCCCCTTCTGCCATTCTTCAGGAAGTCTCTTCTTTTATTCTCCTAGCAGCTTCCTCATCTTGGCTCTCTGATTCTAGATTGCTGCTTCCACTGCCTTTATCTCCAGTTGCTATGGTATTCAACTTTAGCTTCTTGTTTAGGGCAGTCAGGCTGTAAATGTTCCTATAATTTTCTTCTTCTTTGTCCACATAGTCAGCATACTAAAAATTCACTTTGAGTGCTGCCTTATAGGCTACAACCTTTCCTTAAGAATCATTTCGACGAAAGTCCTTTTCACCAAAATGGAAATTTTCTAGCTCCTTAACAAATTCAAGGGAATTCTTGACCTTGGTAAACTTGTAACTACCCACATAGAAGGGTAAGGGTGGGAACACAACCTTCTTAAGATCGAACAGGTGGCTTTTGAATCCATTTAGAAAAAATTGTCTTACAGCGTCTTTATGGACTATATAATCTGTTAGGTACTTGGGTAGCAATGAGGGTTCTTTCGTTCCCTCATACATCCTCAAAGACGTGCCTTCTTCTTTGAAGATGTAATCCCCATATTCTTTAATAGACTCCAAGGCTCCTTTAGATAGGCATGGGCATTCTTGTTGAAAAATTAGCTTGTATAAGAGCATCGGAAATTCTTCACAGATCATCTTATAGTGATTATGATATTTATGAGACCCCAACATCCGGTAAATTGTATATATAGGGGCTTTCCCTCCCTTCCATGTACACTTTACCCCTTCAAATCGATGACAGTAAAGAATGCAGTCCACTAAAAAAGAAGGCATATAAAATTCATACTTGCTGAGGTGCAGACCTTCTTGGGCTGCCTTGATGGAGGTGGACAAATTTTTGGCTATTATGTCAGCCCAGTTGAAGTCTATTCCTTTCATAGATATATGGTATATTAGTGCAATCCACCTAAACTTGTAAAACTTCCCATCAGCTCTGTCATAAATCCTATTCAACGACAGCACTATTAATTTGTATGGGGTCTTTAGATGAGTTGTCTCGTACTCCCCCGATTGCTTATTTCTAAAATTATTTCCCTCAACCATCACCATCTTAGTTGTGGCAGCGTAATAAAGATTCATGCCCTTCACCCACTATGTTGTCATGCTAATTTCCTTTTCCATAAAGTTGTATGTTGTTGATAAAAATGTGGGTGTGAAGGATGCAAATCCTTTGTTCTCTGCATCGTTCATTAACAGCCCTGTCACGTCTATGCTAGGCAAAATCCTGTTATACCAAAATCCTGTCACCATCATGTGATAAGACCTTTGACATACCTATTTGCCTTTAATCCTAGCACTTGGAGAGGAAACTCACACCATTTGTCAATTCTTCATAAAAATGCTCAGCACCGTGCTTTCCTTGTTAGCCATAAGCGGTTCCTTTCTCGCACTGCCCTTATGTTATTTGCCATAAGCAGTGCCACTGCCTATTTCCCTTGGTCCATAAGCAGTTCTTACCTGAACCGCTCTGTCATAAGAGGAGAAATGTGGTACCCTAGGTAAAATGGGAAAAAGAGAGGTTTCTAGAGGCTTCTAGAAGATGAGCCTCGTGTCCTCCCATATCCCTATCATTGTGGGTCAGTTGAGCTCGATATCCCTCATCCTAGGATCTTAGAGGCCACCTCATCCACAAATCTCTCAACCATTCCTATCCATTAAGCCCTACAAATACAATCTCATGGTCATGGTTGAGGGAGAGAACTCTTAAGGTATTGTTATGTTGTTGGATTGATCACTTGGCCTAAGCCATTTGAGAGCATAGAGAGAAAGGTTGGAGCTTATGGGGATGAAAGTGCTTGGTTTCATGGAGATGCATGTCAACACTAAGGCTTAATTGGTTGTAAAATTCTCCATTTTATCTTAATGCAAAGTTGATTTCTGTCCCACATTACTCTTGTTGTTTGATTTCACATGTATATGTTGTTATATTCCTTAGTCACTAACATGGATCGGTAGATTATATTCTAGCATCTTTGATGTGTTTTTGTGTTTGATCTGATTGTAGGTACACAGGGTTACTATCAAAGCATTACATTCCAGGTATCTACGACGTCCAGGGAGAGTCTTCATCCTTTGTCATTCATTTGTTCTGGATCTGAACCATTCAGACCAGTGGAACACCTTACTGTCCGCAAAAGGTGAAATATTCCTGCTTACAAATCTGGTGACTCCACTGGGGAATAGATATATGTATCAGTTGATTTGATCTTCCTTAGTTATTCAACTCTTGTCCAAATCCAGGCTCCTTCTCCAACTCTCTTCAGTTAGATCTGCTATCTGACTTAGTAAATTTGGGTTTGAAACTTCTAGATCTGTTCAGGTCTGAATCATTTTGACCTTTTATGCTCTATTTTTGTACTCAATCTATCAGCTTTTACCCTGATCTGGTATTTTTCTGACTTGATCTATCATTCTCTTTGTGTTTTGGAATTTTACAGGGAACCACGCCTATGCAGTGTACAAGAAGCGGTGCCACTGCCTAAACAGAGTGGGCAGCTGTTAGCTGGAATATTTCACCTCCCGTGGACAGCAAGGTGTTCCACTAGTTTGAATGGTTCAGATCCAGAACAAATAGAGGATAGAGGTTGAAGACTCTCCCTAGACACTGTAGATATCTGGAATACAAGGCTTTGACAATTCACCTATGTACCTGCAAAAAAGCTCAACACGAAATGAATCAAAGCAACCAGAATATGATCTACTAATCTATGCGAGTGACTAAGGAATCTAGCAACATATATATGTGAAATCACAACAACATCATCATATGTGGGATAGAAATCAACTTGCATTATAAATATGAAGAAGTTTACAACCAAGCCTTAGTGTTGACATGCATCTCCATGAAACCAGCTCTTCATCCCCAAAAGCTCTGACTCTAGCTCTCTATGCTCTCTCCAAATGATCTTGGGCCAAGAGTCAATCCAACAGCATAACAATACCTTCAAATTTTCTCCCCTCAACCATGGCTATGAGCTCATATTTATAGGGCTTTAATGGATAGAGATGGTTGATAAATTAGTGGGTGAGGTGGCCTCTAAGATCCTAGGATGAGGGATCTCAAGCTCAACCAACCCACAATAGTAGGGATAAGGCAATACACAAGGCTTATCATCTAGAAGCCTTGAGAAACTTCTCTTTTTCCCTTTTTACCTAGGGTATCGTGCTTCTCCTTCTATGATAGAGCGATTCTGGTAATAACCACCTATGGACCAAGGGAAATGGGCAGTGGCACTGCTTTTGGACAACCGATGAAAGGCAATGTGAGTAGGGGTACCGCTCCTAGATAAAGGGGCATGCGTGGTGCTAGGAATTTGTATAAGAGATTGATGAAAAACCATTTAGATTCCACTCCAGAAGCTGGGATTCAGGGCAAGTAGGTATGTCAAATGTCTTATCACATGATGGTGACAGGATTTTGGTATAACAAGATGCCCCCCAAAGCATGAGTCTTATAGTGATACGATAAACGAGAGCTTTGAGAACAAGTCGTTGCCAATAGATGAAAATGTCGGCTTGATCGAAGTATGTAGTCAAGCAGGAATATGTAGTACATCAGTATGTTGACTCATAGACACAAGTAACCAAACTCATAGCTACAGACCAATACAAGGAAAATCCATGAGTGGAATAAACAAGCATGGATACTAGAATACAGTGTAGATCCATGTTATAGAGGACTCAAACTTGGACATATCTACCAGACATACAACATAGATCTATGTCATACAGATGCAAATTTGAGCATAGCCATAACCATACAAATGTGGATCCATGCTAGATATACAAAACTCCATCGCAACCCGGGGAAAAAGCAATTAGTGCTTTTAAACAAATGCCTAGGGTATTCATCTCGTCTTCCACAAAGTACGATTCTATCCATGTGATTACAATGATCTGAAGTCGAACATGGTAGAAACCACTTGATTACTGGCCAATGATGTGAACCATTAACAAGTGAGAGGGAGATCACCATTAATGTCAATGATTCCCAAGGTACCCTAGTACAATATACTGAGTGTGACTAGATGTCCTGATGTCGAACACCTAGTCGATTCTATCGATCAGAGGTTAATGATGTGAAAGTATGTCGAGAGCGAGAGAATCTGTCATTAAGGCATACATATCTCAAGGTACTAAATATTGTTTCTAAGACTATTTCCTGAATGATGAGCTGATGTTGACGGGAATAGTCTCGTCAAAGGAGGGCCATGATGAGTCCCACATCGACGACACGAAACTCGGAACATAGTTCTGGAATGATGTGAATGTATTAACCATATGACTAACTCAAAGATACTGACACAAATACTGTGTAGAATGCATAGGTAAAACTTCTTCAGATCCCCTTTGAACATCGGGCGGCATGACAAAATGACTTGGTAGCATGACTAGACAGGACAGATACACAATGCAACAGTGGACAATGCATTCTTTTGAAAGACTCAAAGGATTGGAATGACTCATGAAAGTGGATCGTCATGGAGATCAACTAAATACCCAATTGACTAACATGATTGTGCAGACAAGTGCCATCTTCAAAGGTAACGACAAACAACTACCATTATTTACAAAATGATTCCCTTCCTATTTTCCCCATCATGATCGATGAGTGCCTCTTTTCGGTTTTATGAGTTCAAAGAGGGTAACAGACACTCGATATAGCTTGTCATAAGACAAGTCCAGTCTCATATGTTTTATGAACCTGAGAGAGGAGGGGTCTGTTCCCAAAACGGGTATCTCAATGTTTAATTTAACGAGTCCACTGAAATAAAACTCGGTATCGTTCATGTTTATAGAGTCTAAATGAATACAGAAGAAAACTCCATGGGGGTCCTTTTTCGTATGATTTAGTCTCTAAGGCCCGAAAAAGTGTAAAATCATACCTTAGAGAACTCTTCCTGTCATGATTGGTTGGAGTGTTCCTTTCTCGTAAATAGTCCTATCCGAACCGAGAAAGAGATAACCTACCATCGGACGGACGACTCTTTAAATACTTTAACGAGCGTGAAGAAGACAAGATCACTCGATGATTTTTTCATATTTAGGGAGACTGAAAAGGGTTTAAAGGGAACTCCATTAAACTTTTTCATGTTTGAATCCAGAGCACGAAAAAGTAATAAACTAAGCTCAAACCACTTTTCATGTTTTAACCAGAGCACGAAAAATGAAAAGTAAGCTCAAAGATTGGTTTCATTTTTACTCAAGCTTGAAACCAATGGGTAAACTATGCTTGAAAAATCCCATTAACATGATATACAGAGGTTGGAATATTGCCCCCAGCATGACTGCTAGCGAATCCTACCCCTAGCATGGTTACTAGTGGCTCAACATGCCCCCAAGCTTTGTTTCATCTGACGATTCTTATTCCATACCCAACCTAAAAACCTAGTTACTAATGTGAAAATGTTCACCGGGGGGGTAGGAAGAACGAGAATCAGGCAAGCGAAGGTTCAAGTTCTAACACTAAAGTGAAGACTCGAATCAAGGGAAGGGGATCTGTTTCATTTTTACACAAGCTTGAAACATAAGGTAACTATGCTTGGAACATGGTTTCATTTTTATGCAAGCTTGAAACCAAAAGGTAAACTATACTAAAGAAAACCTACTTCATTTTTTAACAAGCTTGAAATATAAAATGAACTATGCTGAGGAATGATTTCATTTTTATGTAAGATTGAAACCAAAAGGTAAACTTTGCTCGAGGAGATCCATTTCATTTTTGAACGAGCTTGACATAGAATAGGAACTTTGCTTAGGAAAAACTGACATGATGGTCAGGTGCTATTTCATTTTTTAATGAGCTTGACATAGAATGGGAACTTTGCTCAGAGAAAAACTAACATGATGGTCAGGTGCTATTTCATTTTTTAACGAGTTTGACATAGAATGGGAACTTTGCTCAGAACATGGTTTCATTTTTATGCAAGCTTGAAACCAAAAGCGTAAACTATGCTTAAGGAGTGGTTTTATTTTTTAACGAGCTTGAAACCACAGGGTAAACTATGCTCTAGACATGGTTTCATTTTTATGCAAGCTTGAAACCAAAAGTGTAAACTATGCTTAAGGAGTGGTTTTATTTTTTAACAAGCTTGAAACCACAGGATAAACTATGCTCTAAACATGGTTTCATTTTTATGCAAGCTTGAAATCAAAAGCGTAAACTATGCTTAAGGAGTGGTTTTATTTTTTAACGAGCTTGAAACCAAAAGCGTAAACTATGCTCTAGACATGGTTTCATTTTTATGCAAGCTTGAAACCAAAAGCGTAAACTATGCTTAAGGAGTGGTTTTATTTTTTAACGAGCTTGAAACCAAAAGCGTAAACTATGCTCTAGACATGGTTTCATTTTTATGCAAGCTTGAAACCACAAACGTAAACTATGCTTAAGGAGTGGTTTTATTTTTTAACGAGCTTGAAACCACAGGATAAACTATACTCTAAACATGGTTTCATTTTTATGCAAGCTTGAAACCAAAAGCGTAAACTATGCTTAAGGAGTGGTTTTATTTTTTAACGAGCTTGAAACCAAAAGCGTAAACTATGCTCTACGAACATGCTCCTACCAAACATGATATCCAGAGGTTGGTACGTCACCCCCATTTCATAAAATCTAGTGGCTTAGCTCCATTGTGATTTCCATAGACTAGAGCCATGCCTCCCATTTTACCTATGATGGGAAGAAGCTAACTAGAAGAAGGGGAAGGAACCATAAGAACATGCAGCACATTCAGGGCAGTCTAATTACTAGGAGTAATGCGATGGTCAGGTGTAACAAAGGAAAGTTTATCAATGGTCACAGTCTTCCCATTATGGAGAAAATGCATAACTCTAAAGAGTGTGGACACAACAGCCTTCATGGCGTAAACATAATCATGTCCAAGGAGAAGATTGAAATCTAAAGGACCTTGGACCACCATAACATCAATACAGACAGTTTTCCTTCCTAATGTAATAGGAAAATAAGGAAGGGTCCCTAAATGTGCAGTAGGCCTGCGATTAAAAGTCAATATATGATCGGTGGCTGGCATAAGCTGAGGAGAACCTAAATCTTGCCAAGAAGTTGAGGATAGAATGCTAACAGAAGCCCCTTCGTCAACAATAATGCAAAGTATCCACCTAGCAGTAACATTCACAACTATCTAGAAAGGAAACTTGAATGAATACAAGACTCTATTAGGTTACTCCAGTCAAAGGAAATAACCTCACTACTTGGAGAGGGTTCTACCGAAACAGACAAAATTTCCTCTTGTCGAGAACAATCAGAACGAATCATAACAACTTCGGCAGGTTTTGGTTCATTCTCTATTGGAAGAGAAGAACAAGACGAAGATTTGGTCAAAGAGACTACTTCAGTATTAACACTCTCTGGTGAAAGAGTGGGATCGGGCGGAAATGACACTGACTCGACCACTTTAACTTCACTCTCCGAAGGAAGAGTGGGATCAACCATAGATAAATCTAAATCGACTACTTGGTCAACCAGTGGGGGGTCGAGGGATAACTTACTATCACGTTTTGGAATCACCTGTTGATGATCAGTAATATTTTCCAACCAATGCGAAGCTTCATCCATGCTTGGACAAATAAAAGTATGATGCATAGCCTTGCAAATCAAACAAGGATACAAGACTTTACCCTTACGACCTTTTACCAATGGGTCACTGGTTGAGGGAGTATCATCAACATGATGATCAAAGGTTGATGACATAGATGTTTTGGACCTTTTAAACCACTCTTCTTGTACATGAGAGAGGCCAGGGCACTCCTTAAGAAGGTGGCCCCCCTTGCAAAGCTTACAAGGGAACTTGGGTTTTTCGAGCGTTCTCTTAGAATGAGCACCATCGAGAGCAGATGGTTGCTACTTTTTCTCCTTCTTATAATTCTTATTTTTACCCTTCCCTTTCTTCTTCTTCTTATCCACATGACTACTAACAACAAAGCTTTGGTCAAGCAAAGAAGAAGAAAGGGGTGAAGCCACAACCGACGAAGAAGGAGCAGGATTATGTTGAGGTCGATCCTCTCCTGGAGGAGAGGTGACATTTGAGACATTAGGTGTAACAAGAATTACCGGATTAAAAATATAGACCGGTAATCCTATAGTTAATCTAGGAAGATTTAGAGTGGCAACAAAGGAAGGACAAATACCTTCACTTGGAGGGAATACAAAAGGTACACCTTGGAAAGGGACCTCTTGAGTGGTAGTCCCATATGAGGATGCCATCTCTAAACTCTCTAATAACCCCCTAACTACCACTCACAAGCAAGTACTACTCAAACTAAAAGCAACAATAAAACATGTGAAAGGATTGGCTAAGAGTCAGGAACCTCACAGGATAGGCCAAAAGGATAACTCAGATGGTTTGAGGATTCCTAAAAGGGTCTCTCGATATACGCAAGGTATGAGGGAGTTCAAATCGGTATTAGTGTTGTCTAATGCACAACCATTCACAAGGGGCCTTCCTATATACAATCAAGTACATGAAGTACCTTTCTATATACTTCAAGGGTACGTGAAAGGTCGTTCGATATACCGATGGTACGTGGAAGAACCGTGCGATTCCTGGGATGTAATGCGGGCAAGTAACGACAGCTCCTACGCTTAACGACGCCTGAACACATCTCTAACTTATCACTCAAATTGCTAAAAGTTTTAACCTAGTACTACCGTTAATTTTATCTTGTGCATTTAGGTGGAACCATGGAGTGAAAACTTGAATTTAAAGAAGATGCACACTAATCTATATGACAATGCAAGTTTTCCTCTTCAATGAAATTCTACCTAAGAGAGGGAGAGAGATTTACTTTTCTTCCCAAAAATTCACACCCAAATGTAAATGCAATTCTATCTTTTCAAACGAAAAGTGAAATATCAATGCACCCCAAACAATCTTCAAAGCAAATAAAAAAGATATCTAGAGAAAATTTAACATAAATAAACCAGAAAGGTTTCCTATCTTTTCATGCTTGAAAAAGACGCATAAAAACTCAATGGAAAGATGATTTCACTAACATTCCCAAACAAATCTAACTCTAATGCACGCAAAGCTGAAAATAGATGTTTCTTCTCAATGAAAGTAAGATCTAGAATTTCAAACAATCATGCACAAAACAAGAACAAAATCGATTAACATGCTTGCGAATAAAGCAAAGGAGAGAGAAAACTAAAACTTCTCTTTGAAACAGACAAGGAAACGAAGAACCAATATTTCCTACCAAGCACTGAAAAAATCAGCATGCAAAAGGAAACAAGAATCACCCCAAGCAAAGAAAGACTCAAAACAACATGGATCACTCATGCATTCTAAGTCCAAAACAAACCAAAGCCTACTCAAGAAAATGACATGTATATTTCCAATTCCAATGAATAATATCTACAGAAAAGACCAAGATGTTTCAAGCAAAGAAAATAATGCAAAATCTAATGCAAGAAACATAAACTCTCTTTGAATGCAGAGGGAATACAAAAGTACACCTCATTTTCATCAAAAAGTAAGCCAAAAACACACAAAAAATCAAAATACAAAGTCTGGAACAGGGCCTACCTGGCACCGCGCAGATGAAGCTGCTCACAGGCGGTTTTGAGTCAGAACCGCTCCTTGCTCACTAGATTCAGGCGATGGCACCGCATATGGATAACTAGACTCAGGCGTTGGCATCGCTCCTTGCCAATGGAACATGTGCAATTCCTTGTAAAAATCCAAAACACAAAGAGAACGATAGATCAAGTTATAAAAAGACCAGATCAAGGAAAATATTGTTGAATTGAATATGGAAACAGAGCATAAAAGACCGAAATGACTCAGATCTGAATAGATCTGGAAATTTCAAACCCAAATAATACAAATCAGAAAGTAGATCTGACTGAAAAGAGTTGAAGAAAACGGAGCGTGGATTCGGGCAAGAGTTGCAGACTGAGGAAGATCAGAACAACTGAATACTCTATTCTCGAGCAGAGTCGCCAGATTTGTTAGCTGGAATAATTCACCTCCTGTGGACAGCAAGGTGTTCCACTAGTATGAATGGTTCAGATCCAAAACAAATAGAGGATAGAGGTTGAAGACTCTCCCTAGACACTGTAGATATCTGGAATACAAGGCTTCAACAGTTCACCTATGTACCTGCAAAAAATCTCAACACGAAATGAATCAAAGAAACCAGAATATGATCTACTAATCTATGCTAGTGACTAAGGAATCTAGCAGCATATATATGCGAAATCACAACAACAACATCATATGTGGGACATAAATCAACTTGCATTAGAAATATGAAGAATTTTACAGCCAAGCCTTAGTGTTGACATGCATCTCCATGAAACTAGCTCTTCATCCCCAAAAGCTCAGACTCTAGCTCTCTATGCTCTCTCCAAATCATCTTGGGCCAAGAATCAATCCAACAGCATAACAATACCTTCAAATGTTCTCCCCTCAACCATGGCTATGAGCTCATATTTATAGGGCTTTAATGGATAGAGATGGTTGAGAAATTAGTAGATGAGGTGGCCTCTAAGATCCTAGGATGAGGGATCTCGAGCTCAACCAACCCACAACAGTAGGGATAAGGCAGTACACGAGGCTTATCATCTAGAAGCCTCAAGAAACTTCTCTTTTTCCCTTTTTACCCAGGGTACCGCGCTTCTCCTTCTATGACATAGCAGTTCTATTAATAACCGCTTATGGACCAAGGGCAATGGGCGGTGGCACCACTTGTGGACAACCGATGAAAGGCGATATGAGTAGGGGTACCGCTCCTGGATAAAGGGGCATGCACGGTGCTGGGAATTTGTATGACATATTGATGAAAAACCATTTAGTTTCCACTCCATAAGCTGGGAGTCAGGGCAAGTAGGTATGTCAAATGTCTTATCACATGATGGTGACAGGATTTTGGTATAACAGTAGCACGCAGTGCCACCACCTATATCCCGTTGGTGAGAAATAGTGTTGGGATATTAGAACTGCTTTGTCAACACCAGAGAAGCGCGGTGCCAGGTAGGCATCATTCCAAGACCTCTTTTTCTCATTTTTTTGTAAAAATTTGAGTTGTGTTGCTTTCAATCCTGCATTATCAGACTTGTCTAATAGAATCTGATGCTTGTGGTTTTATATTTTATGGTTTAAGATTGGTTTGATTGGAAAATTCAAAAGTTTGATTAGGCTTTTTTATTGTTCATCCACTTCTATGCTTGTTGGTTGTGTTTACGAAAGGATTTCTTGTTTTTTGAAAAGCTTAGGGTTTTAGTAAGATCTCTTTTCATTTCTATTATATAAATTGAAAGAAGAACATTTGATTAGCATCTTAGTTTCATTTCTTGTTTGCATAGTAAACTTATTTTTCCTTCCTTTAAAAAAGAAAATGTTTGACTGAGACTAGGCTATCATCATTGAGCATTGGACATTGGATCTCTGATTGGCTTTTCAAGATTTCAGGCTCTTCATGTTCTATTGTCTTTTATGCATTTAGTACTATCTCAATCAAAATAAAAAATATGGTGGTTTTAAGTTAGATTTGCTTATGTTTTAAGAGAAAATTGAAAAAATAGAGTGCATTTGCATATAGTGTGCTTCTTGTTTTTCTTTTAGGAAAAGAGATTCTTCCCCTTCTCATTGCTTTCAGAAAAGAGAAATCAGTTTGGAAAGTGTTGCTTGTCTTTGATTTTGTGCTCAAGACTATTGTTTGGAAGTCTTTTTTGTTTTCAAACGAAAGAAAATACTCTCTTTCCCTCCCGTAAGTAGGCATACTGAACGGTAAAGTGAAAATATTTGCATACGCATACTGCATGGTTTTACTTTTCTATCAAAACATCATGCATTCACCTAATCGTCCAATTTAAAATTAATGATAGTTATAGGCTAAAATTTACGTAGCAATTGGAGTGATAGGTTAGAGACATGTTCGGGCGTCGTTAAGCGTAGGAGCTGTCGTTATTTGTCTGCATTACATCTCGGGACTCGCCTGGTTCTTCCACATACCATCGGTATATCAAACAGCCTTTCACGTACCCTTGAGGTATATAGAAAGGTACTTCACGTACTCTATTGTGTATCGGAAGGCCCCTTGTGTACAGTTATGCATTAGATAGCACTACTACCGATTCGAGCTCCCACGTACCTTGAGTATATCGGGAGACCCCACTAGGATACCTTATCCATCTGAGAAAAGCCCTTTGGTCGTCTTGCTTGGAGCCATACACCAAAAACAGCATTTGGGGAGATTACTACGCACGTACCCTCGAGCTATATCACGAGTGGCACCTTCTTAACAATCCTGGTGAGAGACCTAACTTTTTTAACTCCTATCATTTTTAAGTGTGCTTGTTTTGACCTATATCTTATGTAGGGAAATTTTTTGGTGTGTTTTCTATATTTTCAAACCCTAGGTTAATTAGAAACTGTACAAATTGGCTGAGTTAAGACAGTCCAGAAGAGTATGAGGCTTGCCACCTGATTTTATTCCTAGTTCAGGAGAAAATCCTATGGAAGCTATCGACCAAGGAGCTGCTACCACCTCTTAGGTGGGAGATAATGTGGTTGCAGAAAGTGGAGGACCATATTCTTCACACTCGCCTCCCTTGGTCCAACAACCTTCTCGAGGAGATTCCTCATTCCATTCTTCCATGGAAGGTCGTGTTGATGATACTACCCATCCGGATTTTGGTCCCAATGCTCCATTTTGGGACACCCCTGTAGGACAGGCCATTGCCTCATTTGGAACCCATGTAAACTCTTCTAAAATTGAAGAATAATGTAGGCAATACCGTGTTGCCATTCTCTGTGCAAAGGATATTGATAGGAAGATAGATGACCTTTTAGGACCAACAGTATTATGGTCTGCATCTGTTTCTGTGGGATATCGTTCACTTGCCGATTCTATGAGACCCATTGAACCGATTATAGATCATCCATTAACACCCCACAACCCAGGTCAAGATACCACCCCTACCACCTCTCATGTTATGTATGTGCCTAATCCTCCTAGGTCTTCTGAAACCTTGGGTTCAACCTTCAATTCCCATTTCATCTATACCTTCTAGTGTCAGGGGGCAACCCCCGGCACGACCTATGTTATTTGACGTTGAAATTGTACCTAGTCAAGGACAGACCTCTAACATAAAACCATCTACAGTTTATGTCCCTCCCACCCATACTAATGTGGTTAATCCCCCATCCAGTTCAAGTCAGCCCTCCGGGGCACAACCTGTAACCATTAAATCTTCTAGAGGTTATGGTTATCAAATACCTGTAGTTAACATTACTCATCCACCCAATCCTATAGGAATGCCTTATGTTGGGATTCCATACCCTAGTAATACTTTTACACCATGGGGGAAACCCAGCTGGTCTTACAAGCTATCCATGGGAGGGATACCTATTCATACTGTGGGAAGTGTCGGAGGACCACCTTATGGAGGGCCTCCCCCTGGGTGGACTAATGGTCCTGGAGAATCTGGAAACTTCCCTCCTTATGGTCCTAGTGGTCCTAGTGGTCCTAGGGGACCTGGTGGCTTTTCTCCTTCTGGCCCTGGAGGGTCTAGTGTCCCTCCTCCTAGTGGTTTCGGAGGCTCTGGAGGTTTACCTCCTCCTGGTGGCCCTAGAGGGTCTGGTGGTCCACCTCCTGGTGGTCCTGGTGGTCCTAGTGGTCTTGGTGGTCACGGTGGCTTTGGCGATCCTCCTCCTGTAGGCCCTAGTGTTCCTAGCAGTCCTGATCCTGGAAATCAACCCCCTGTGGGCGGATTTTCCATTAGATCTTCGTCACAGCAACTTATCTTTCAGTCCACTTTTGGTCCTACTGGTAATTATATGCCATATCAATATTACCAGTATGTGCATCCCAACCGATAGTTACCTTTCCTAGCAACTTTGGACTTATCTAACTTGTCCAAGTTGATTAATGACCCCATTCGACACAATCCCTCATGGCCTCCCATTCCAGTAAGTTACCATCGGATATTCCGAAGTTCGATGCGAAGCAAGGAGATGATCCGAAGAACCATGTTATGACATTCCATTTGTGGTGTTCTTCAAACTCCCTCATGGATGATTTCGTTCGGTTACAACTCTTTCAGCGTACCTTGACCGGTATGGCCGCAAAGTGGTACATTGAACTCCCACAACATTCATTTGTGGATTTTGGCTCATTGGCAACCGTGTTTCTTACACACTTTCATCTCCCTATTAGTTATGAGACGAGTACTGATCTTTTAACTTCTTTGCGACAGAACACCTCCACCCACATATCTGATCATATTCATGAGTGGAGAAGGTGGAGAAGGCTTATTAAGGCCCCTATTCTAGATCAGTTACTAGCTGATTGGTTCACCAAATCCTTGTTTCCTCCTATTGCCTGAGATGTGGCTATGGGCGGTTTCGTTACTGAAGAGTAGGCTATCAGTCGCACCCAGTATCTAGACTTGGTCTATTCCCAGTCTGGAACCCTTTATGACTTGAATCCTCAAGCTCCTCACCCAAGCACCGATCCCGCCAAGCCACCACCAGAAGTACCTATTGATGGGATTGTTGGTTCAATCCAGTCCCCATCAGTAGAAAAACTTGCCAAGCAAACCCAAACATCCACCCCTACTCCTTCGACTCCTAAGGTTTCCGCTGAGGTCAATTCCATTCAAAGTACTCAAACCTCGGGTAATAATAAAAAGAAAGGTAAAAATAGAAATAAAAAACCTGGAAACCAACAGGAGACTCCAAGACCAACCAACAGTGATAGCGATAAAGGGAAAAGAAAACCAAAATATCCCTATCTGCTCTGCGATGGTGACCATTTTTCAAAGGAGTGTCCTCATTGGGATGAAATCTCCCAGTTCTGAAGTCCAATCCCACACCTACAGTACTTATGGATCCTTTTTCCTCTCAACAACAACTGATAGACCACATGTCTAATCAGGATAACTCTAGTTCATCAGAGGAAATTTGTATGATGTCCTTAGATACCATCAATATGCAAACTCGAAGTTAGAATTATGACAAACCCACAGATAAAAAATAAGATAATTCTTCTTCAGGGAAAGCACCCTCTACTAGTTCTCCTGAGACCTCGTCTACTATCCCCTTATCTATCGAGAAGCCTACTCTCGACATGATTTTGCATCCACCTAAGAGTACTCTTCAGAAGGCAGTATTTAACCCTAATTCATGAGCTGCACAATTTTATAATGTAGTTGAAGATCTTGCTCAGGCACCTTGTGTAATGTCTACCCTAGAAGTGCTCCAAAGTTTCCCTACATAGCGCAAAAACCTGTTAACAGCATTAGGAGATTTAGACCTGAATAATACCAACTTGATCCATTTCAATGTTGAGAACTATAAGTCTAGGTTACCTCATAAAATTGCTTTTCAGATCATTACAAAAGTAGTGAGAAAGAAAGTTTTTCGCACGGTACTAGATGAAGGAGATTCGACCTCGGTTTTGTCTCTGTCTTGTTGGAAAGCCCTTGGTCTCCCAAGCTTGTAACATCACCTACGACCCTCAAGGCCTTTGATGGGTGGGGTTTCCAACCCCATGGTCTCATATCAGCCCTAGCGGTTGAGCTGGGGGGAAAATTCGTTTCCATTAAAGTAGAAGTGGTGGATGCCCCTTTAGATTACAACCTCCTTTTAGGAAGAAATTGGTTCTATGCCATGACTACTGTCACTTCAACAGTATTCTGAATAGTCCAATGTCCTCATCTGGGGAGAATTTTTGCTATTAACCAGCTTGATTTCTACATGTCGGATGTTACTACCTCTACGGCCAATAACATCCCCATGTTAGGCTAGTCCCCTCCTCCTTACCATTCAATTGGGGTAGGCATGTTGAAGGATTCATCCCTTATGGGGGTTTTTCCATCCACTCCTCCTATTACGGATACCGCGTCAGTCCATATGATCGCCTCATTTTATTGTGAGCCTAAGGGAAAACATGTTGTTGAGACTACCTTGTTAAGTCCACACGAAGCTATGTATGACACCATTCAGACCTTTTCTGATGATCACACTGATGATCTGCATCTAGTGGCTTCAGATCCCTACCATTTACCGTACTAGTTAGAACCTTCTCTTCCCGTTCTAGATTATCTATCTGAGACTTTCCCTTCTGATGAGTCCATTATGGAGATCATGAGCATGGATGAGTCCATTTGGGAGGATCACCATCATAGATCCATGTTCCTCCCCAACACCAGTTCAGTTAACCATGATTGTGCATCCTTGTTTCCTATTGATATTGTCAACGTACCCCAAAGTCCCATATTGTTGCAAGATACAAATTCTAAAGGAAACCTTTGCAGCATTACACAAACAAATCTGATTGACATATCATCCAAGCTTGATACTATCGAGCATGTTCATGTTGGGCAGAACTACTCCGCAGATGAATCTGAAGCCTACAAGGCACTTTTCAAAGAATTTTGTGGTATTTTTCTTGGTCCTACGAAGAGATGAATGGATTGACCTATCCATTGTGGTCCATGAGATTAAAACCTATCCCTCATCCAAACCTGTCAGGCAAAAACTAAGGCAAGTCCATCCTCGGAAGGCCACAGCTATTAAAGCTGAAATTGAGAAACTTCTCAAAGCTGGGTTTATTTATCCTATACCCTTGACGGAATGGGTATCGAACATTGTCCCTGTCAATAAAAAAGCAGGGCAACATTAGAGTCTGTATCGACTTTAGGGATTTGAATAAAGCTTGTCCCAAGGACAACTTTCCTACTCTGCACATCAATCAAATTATCAACAACTGTGCTAGAAGTGTCATCTTTTCATTCATGGATGGCTTCTCTGGCTATAATCATATTGAGATATTACCCTTCGATCAGCATAAGATGGCATTTATTTTCCCATGGAGAACCTTTGCATATAAGAAATTACCTTTTGGCTTGAAAAATGATAGAGCCACATTCCAGTGTGCGATGTCCTATGCATTTCACGATATTAAAAATATTGTTGAACCGTACCTTGACGACCTCCCTGCTCATTCACAGTGATGGGAGGACCACCCTGGTCATCTTGGAGAGATATTCCTGAGATGTCGTCATTATAATATACGGCTCAATCCGCATAAATGCATTTTTTGCATTAAGACAAGACGTCTGCTAGGTTTTGTGGTATCCAGATGGCATCCAAATTGATCCTTTGAAAATTTCCACCATTTTAGATCTACCATCCCCAACTAATCTCCTTGAACTCCAAATTTTGCAAGGGAAGGAAAACTTTCTCCGTCGTTTCGTGTGCAATTTCATAGAGAAAATGAACGGTTATATGCGTCTCCTCAAGAAGAACACTCCATTTTTCTGGGATGACCAGGCCCAACGCGCCTTTGATAATCTTAAGCATGCTCTAACTCATTCACCCGTGATACACCCCCCGGATTATTCAAAGGACTTTCTCTTGTATATTGCTGCCTCCGCTACTACCATCGCTATGGTTTTAGTGTAGGAAAAACTTAACGGTCAGGAGCACATGATTTATTACGCCAGTAAGAATCTCATGGATTCCGAAACTCATTATTCATGTGTGGAAAAGTTAGCATTGGCCACGGTCATTGCTGTACAAAAGTTTCGTCACTACATTCTGCTCCGCACTACCACTGTATTGGCAGACTAGAACCTGATGTATTACATCTTGACTCATCAGGTGCTCAGGGGCAAGTACTCCCGATGGATAGTCATCCTACAGTAATTTGATCTAGAATTTTCCAAAGCCACATTAAAGAAATCCTTGGCCTTTGCAAAGCTTACGTGTGATCTTCCCTGTGCTTCGACGGAATCTGAGCCCAGTGATTCATTTTTGGATGAATTCTTGTTTCTGATTAGCACTACTGACCCTTGGTATGGATATTTGCTTATCTATCTCCAAACACAATGATTTCAACTACATTTATCTCGCGATGATCGTCGTCGTATCTGTCACCACGTGAAATACTACCTCATCCTGAATGATACCTTGTATAGACGTGGGATTGACTCTATTCTTCGGTGATGCCTCACTCATGAGGAGGTTGAACATGTGTTGAATGATTTCCACTCTAGAGCATGTGTTGGTCATTTATCTGGGATGGATACAGCCCAGAAAATCCTTCACATTGGCTATTTCTGGCCTTCTATCTTCAAAGAATGTCATGAGGCTGTTAAGAAATGCCCACCTTGTCAACACTTTTATCCTAAAAAGCGCACCCATCCTGATCTGCTACACCCCGTCATTGTCGTTGGCCCTTTCGCCAAATGGGGGATTGAATTCATGCATTGTAAGCCTACCTCATCCAAGGGGCATGGTTACATCATCATAGCCGTTGACTATTTCACAAAATGGGCTGAGGCCATGCCTAAATATGCAAAATATGGTAAGACTGCCACTCTCTTCCTATTCAATCATATCATAGCTAGATTTGGAGTCTCGCAGTCCATCATCACTGATCATGGATCCCATTTCCGTAATCAAATGATGGAGGAAATGAGTTCCAAGCTAGGGTTTCTCCATGAAAACTCTACGTCGTATTATCCACAGGCTAATGGTCAGGTGGAGACCATTAACAAAGTTTTAAAAACTATGCTTCGTCGGATGGTTGGAGATCATAAATCCAACTGGAACCATGTTCTTTTCTCTGTTCTTTGGGATTATCGGACTTCGATGAAAATAGCCACTGGTTTCACTCCATTTCAGCTTGTCTATGGACTCAAAGTTGTCTTACCGATTCAATGTCAGATTCCATCTTTACAACTTGCCGTTAAACTTCTCCCAGACACTTTTGCAGAAGAAGAAAGATTTTTGTACTTGAATAACCTTGACGAGACTCAGAGAGATGCTGCCTTGGCTAATGAGGCACATAAGAAACACGTCAAGGCGCAGTATGATAAATCCCTCCAACCTCGTGTCTTCAACGAGGGTGACCTAGTTTTGACTTATGACCAGAGATATGACAAGCTAGGGAAGGGAAAGTTTGGGTCCATGTGGTATGCACCTTTTGTCATTTCTAAGGTTTTAGAGAAAGGAGCTTACGAGCTTGTTGATTATGATGGAATCCCTTTGGGGAAACCTCGCAATGGGTTGTACCTAAAAAGGTACTATGCCTAAGTCTTTCTTAGACAGTATCTTGTATATATGTATATTGATTGGATTTCAGTGTACTTTTAGTATTTTCAAGATGCTTTTGAGTTTAGTGTCCACATCTATTTATAACATGTTTGGTCATGCAGATGACTTTCTATGGCTTCGCTGATGGTGCTTGCTGCCACACCTTGAATCTCGCCTTGGCTGCTTGGGTCCTCTATTCCCCAACTAAAGATTTGGTCATTTTAGGAGCGGTTTGTATAGGTCCTGCTACTAATAACATCGTCGAGTATGAAGCAGTCATCGGTCTTCTGACTGAGGCTGCCTCCCAATATGTTCATGATCTAGTAGTCTTGATGGACTCACAACTCGTGGTTTTCCATTTAAACCATGTTTACACCATTAGGAACCCTATACTTCTCTGCCTCTTTTGGAGAGTACGTTTGCTGGAAAGGTCATTCGAAACCATCATTTATAAGCATATCCCTAGGGAACATAATGTAGTTGCTGACTCATTAGCTAATTACATCCTAGATTAGGATATTTCCCATTCATGACATTGAAATCAGACATGGTACATTGTAAATAAACATTTAAAGACACATAAAACTCATGTAAAATTTATTAACCATTTGAAACATGTAAACACCAGGTAAAAGTTTGTATATATATATATATATATATATATATATATATATACACACAAAAAAGTTTACAAAAAATAGGTCTCGAGACCTCATCTGAAGCATGTAGGCTTTCGGGTAAAATCATCATACAAAATCCTGAAGCTATCAGCTTTCAGTACATATCCCATACACTAGTGATGCTCATGGTAGCACATCACTGCCCGAGCTACCTTATGTAGCAGCCTATTGAACCGGCCCGGTACTCCCGTTGTGGATCTCTGATATCTCATGGGGAGGTCATCTATGGAAGCATTTGGGATATCCAAGGTCAACCTCTCTAGGTTTTCCTATAAATCCCCAGTGATATCATCACCCTATGGCACAAAGCGGGCTCTGGCTCACCTGTCTAATGGAGAAGCTCCTCCGGGTCGCGCTGCTCCAACATCTGCATGAGAATATACAGGTCTCGTCACTTAAAATAAAAAATATAAAACATAAAAACATTTAATCCATTTTAGGGCTTCTTGCTTCTTACCAATATCACCCCACTGTTCGCCAAGTGGGAGTGGTAGGTCTGGATCTCCGGTGAAGTCCATACCTGCGTAAGCATAATCCTCAATCATGAGGATCTGATCTCGGAGCCATCTGAAGAACGGGTCACTGAACTTCACCCTTCCCCTACCTTCTCCTGTATGAGCCATGACTTGGACCCACCTCATCATGTGGGGGTCCCACGCTCTAAGACTCCAGAAGACCACCTGAGGTCTCATCTGTGGTACCCGCTTAAAATGGAACCAAAGCGAAACTTCTTTAGCTCTCCCTGCCGACACTTAGTCAGCTGATCTTTGAATATGGGAAGCATAGCTTCCGCCCAGTTGAACACCGTGGGTTCCATGGCCTCTATGGCGCACAGCATGTGTGCCCTAGAATCCTGGTGCACACCTTGACTCCCGGCCACCCTCTGCATAGTAAATAGGATGGTCTGTAGGGGCCCATCCGTCACTACTCTGATGGGGATTTTATTCCCCGATAAGCTCATCCCTAGAGCATAATGACGATCCATAAGCTCTCGAGTGGTAATTTCCCCTCCACGGGAACCTATCAGTGAGATGGGGGCACCCCGTCTCGAGAGACCAGTCAGGAAGTAGATGTCCTCTACTTCCACTGTAAGAATATGGGCCCCACCTTGAAGCATTGCTACTTTGGATTCCACATCCACAGTATGTGCTCCAATAACCGCTCGTGTGACACCATGCTTGGGGTCTGGAAGAACTTCAGGATCCCACAGTCCTGTAATGCGGCTATACAACCCGCATTTCTCTTAGCGAAGGCATCATCATTGTAATATGTTCTTTCTTTCCATATCACCATGTTTTGAGCAACCAAGACCTGTCAAAAACAATCATAGCATGCATTAGAATCATCCCTAATCATTAAAATTCAAAAGAATGACTTTATATTGCTCATGCTATTAGTTTAAAGTCTCCATGGTTGGCACTGCCTATGCATCATTGGAGACAGGCGATGGCACCGCCTGTCAACTATGTTATAGGCGCGGTTCTTGGGAGGTACCGTGTAACCCGTAAGGGGTATGTGCAATGCCCGCTTTTAAGGTTTTAGGGCTTGCCATATGAGTCGAAAATCCCACCAAAACTCAAAATAAATGCTATGAAATGAAAGAGTAAGGTGTTAGATGTTACCTGCAACTGACGGTGCTCAAATCAGACGGTGGAAACTCTCGGTATCAGCTGTTGAAGATCTGGATAAGAAAGTGCTCCAAATGCTCTCCACTATGGGTAAATAGTGAAATGATTTGATTTTTTACTATTTACATGACTTATATAGGCATTTTTGGGTCCAACATGTTATAGTTTTGACATAAAGTTACTTTTATTTGAAAATTATTGGTCGTAATCCCTTAATGCTAGTTATGAATGCATTTAACACTTGTTTCTGAGTCGATTACAGGATAGGAGAACTATAGCAAAAAATATTTGGAAGTTTGTTTACGACTTTTTCGCACTTCCATAAAACGGAAAAGGTCGATGATCGTTTGTATGACACTTTGATCATACTCTTTAAACCTAGTATCAAAGGTCCGAGTCTGTTTTTGAATCTTTCCAGGCTCGTAAAAATTAACTGTGTGTAAAGAAACGTTATGGATTCTTCTTTTCACATCTTTTTCAGACTCCTTAAACATGAAAAGATCGTCGAGTCTATTTCTGATTCTTTCTAGGCTCATAAAAAGTGACATTGTGTAAAGAAACCTCATGGAGTCCTCTTTAAACTCTTTTTAGGCTCCCTAACTATGAAAAGATTGTCCAGTACTTGTCTTCTTCATGCTTGTAAAAGTATTTGAAGAGTCGTCCTTCTGACGGTAGGTTATCTATTTTTCGGTTCAGACGGGACTATTTACGAAAAAGGAATAATCCAGCCAATCATGACTGGAAGAGTTCTCTAAGGTATGATTTTACACTTTTTCGAGCCTTAGAGACTAAATCATACGAAAAAGGACCCCTTTGGAGTCTTCTTCCATATTCGTTTAGACTCTCTAAACATGAACAATACTGAGTTTTCTTTTAGTGAACTTGTTAAAATCAAACATTGAGAGACCCATTTTGGGAACGAACCCCTCTTCTATCAGGTTCGTAAAACATATGAGTCTGGACTTGTCTTCTAACAATCAACATCAAGTGTTTGTTACCTTCTTTGAACTCGTAAAACCGAAAAGAGGCACTCATCGATCATGATGGGGAAAATAGGAAGGGAATCATTTTGCAAATAATGGCAGTTGTTTGTCGTTACCTTTGAACATGGCACTTGTCTACACATCATGTTGATCTCTGTGACGATCCACTTTCATGAGTCATGTCACTCCTTTGAGTCTTTCAAAAGAATGCATTGTCCACTGTCGCATTGTTTGTTTGTCCCGTCCAGTCGTGTTGCCAAGTCTTTTGTCGTGTCGCCCGATGTTCAAAAGGGATTTAAAGAAGTTTTACCTCTGCAGTCTAAATAGTCTTTGTGTTAATACTTTTGAGTCAGTATTATGGTTAATACATTCACATCATTCCAGAACTATGTTCTGAGTTTAGTGTCATCGATGTGGGGCTCATCATGACCCTCCTTCGACGAGACTTTTCCTGTCAACATCAGCTCATCATCCGGGAAATAGTCTTAGAATCAATATTTAGTACCTTGAGATTTGTATTCCTTAATGATAGATTCTCTCGCTCTCGACATAGGTTCACATAATTGACCTTTGATCGATAGAATCGACTGGGTGTTCGACACCAGGACATCTATTCACACTCAGTAGATTTACTAGGGTACCTTGGGAATCATTGACATTAATGGTGATCTCCCTCGTACTTGTTAATGGTTCACATCATTGGCCAGTAATCAAGTGGTTTCTACCATGTTCGACTTCAGATCATTGTAATCACATGGATAGAATCGTACTTTGTGGAAGATGAGATGAAGACCCTGGGTGTTTGTTTAAAGCGCTCATTGCTTTTCCCCAGGTTGCGATGGAGTTTTGTATATCTAGCATGGATCCACATTTGTACGGTCATGGCTATGCTCAAATTTGCATATGTATGACATAGATCTACATTGTATGTCTAGTAGCTATGCCCAAGTTTGAGTCCTCTATCACATGGATCTACGCTATATTCTTGTAGCCATGCTTGTTTATTCCTCTCATGGATCCGCCTTGTATTGGTCTGTAGCTATGAGTTGTTTACTTATGTCTATGAGTCAAAAATATTGATGTACTACAGACGCCTACTTGACAACATGCTCCGATCGAGCTGACATTTTCACCTCATGGAAACAACTTGTTCTCTCAAATCTCTTGTTTATCGTATCCCTCTAAGACTCATGCTTTTGGGGGCATCCTACTATACCAAAATCATGTCACCATCATGTGATAAGACCTTTGACATACCTATTTTCCTTTAATCCTAGCACTTGGAGAGGAAACTCACACCATTTGTCAATTCTTCATAAAAATGCTCAGCACCGCGCTTTCCTTGTTATCCATGAGTGGTTCCTTGCTTGCACCACCCTTATGTTGTTTGCTATAAGTGGTGCCACCACCTATTGCCCTTGGTCCATAAGCGGTTCTTACCTGAACTGCTTTGTCATAAGAGGAGAAACGCGGTACCCTAGGTAAAATGGGAAAAAGAGAGGTTTCTCGAGGCTTCTAGAAGATAAGCCTCGTGTCCTCCCTTATCCCTATCATTATGGGTCAATTGAGCTCAATATCCCTCATCCTAGGATCTTAGAGGCCACCTCATACACAAATATCTCAACCATTCCTATCCATTAAGCCCTACAAATACAAGCTCATGGCCATGGTTGAGGGAGAGAACTCTTAAGGTATTGTTATGTTGTTGGATTGATCACTTGGCCTAAGCCATTTGAGAGCATAGAGAGAAAGGTTGGAGCTTATGGGGATGAAAGTGCTTGGTTTCATGGAGATGCATGTCAACACTAAGGCTTAATTGGTTTTAAACTTCTCCAATTTATATTAATGCAAATCTGATTTCTATCCCACATTACTGTTGTTGTTTGATTTCACATGTATATGTTGTTAGATTCCTTATTCACTAACATGGATTGGTAGATTATATTCTGGTAGCTTTTATGTGTTTGTGTGTTTGATCTGACTGCAACTACATAGGGTTGCTATCAAAGCATTACATTCCAGGTATCTACGACGTCCAGGGAGAGTATTCATCCTTTATCGTTCATTTGTTTTGGATCTGAACCATTCAGACCAGTGGAACACCTTATTGTCCGTAGAAGGTGAAATATTCCTGCTTACAAATCCATCCAATGACTTCTGCACAAGGGAAAATTTTCGGTCTAGTGGTCACTTTGGTTATCCCAGATTTCAGCACGTTATCATACAGGGCCAGGTCTTCCAACCCCGCTTATGGAACTTTATTTTATACTAGCCAGTGATAAATCTTACACCATTTGAACTTGAGCTTAGATCCAATTACTGCCTTTGTATCTTCATAAATGATCTCTATCCTCGGTATGGGTGCAAATTCAGCAACCTCTGCATCTAAGTCATACTCGACGATCTTAGCTTTCTTTTTACCTTTCTTCGTCATATTGTCTGCTATGAGCGGTAGTTGCAACAACAAAAAATGTCTTAGTGATACATTATAAAACTAACTCATGCATTTATATGAAAGACCAGAACAAACTGAATATGATATGCTAGGCAATCTATCCAAAACAATCATCAGTATTTTGCATTACCCTTATACCCTCGGCCATTAGATCAAAACAAACAATGCAGGTATGTGGGTCAAAGCTTGGCAAAAAAAAAAATTAGACATGGCGAATCTTTGCCTTTGCCCTCTTGGAAAATAAATAGGACCTAACCACCATGAGGATTTTCTACACTTCGACGCATAGAATCTATAGGGTCACAAACCAAAAATCCACTCTCCGACGCTCAAGGCGGTGATGCCCTAGATTCACATCTCCAGGATTAACATCCCAAGGACAAAAGACACAACACAAAAACCTATGGGTCTAACTGATATTAGAAACCCATAAAACCTAAAAACACCCAAAGGTGAACAACCAATATGCTCCACGTTGGCAAGAAACTCGGGCGCGTAGATAATCACCATAACTTAGTAGACTGCCCGAAAATATCTCTATAATCAAACTGGTGAGGCTATGAGTGCAGGTATAGCGGCGAGGGAAAGTTCTAACCCTAAAAGGAAACAGTGAACTTAAAATGAAAGGGAAAACCACCCTTTTAAACCCACAATCAAACCTACCCAACCTTTCACGGGAGAACCACCAACGACAGCTCAAAAAACAAATTTAACTTGTCAAACCGACATGAAAGGATGAAAAACCTACCTTGTAGTGAACACGTAGCCAGAGGTACTTAATAAGGATATGCCACGTAAGTTCCACAGGTAAACTCCATCAATCACATGAGGTCTAGGACGGGATAAAAATTCAATAAAACTTTCAATCCTTCACCATAAAAAACGATGGTAAAAACATCATTCCCTAGGTATAAATAGACAAAAGCTAGCGAAAAACCTTTAAACGTGGTGGGTAAGAAATTAAATTAGCACACGCGCGGCCAAGCGATGTTGGCACCAAACAAATCACATCGGGTGATGAACAATAAGTTAAAATGCAATCAGACTCAACAACGGCGGCTCAATACATCCCAACACAGGCACAACACCAGATTAATACTCAATAATTCCCCTGCCTTCCCTTTGCGGCTCAACAGTCACAAATAAAAATCGGTGAGGAAGACTAGACAAAAGTCCTCGTAGCGGCTCCAAGCTTAAAACCTCTCTATAGTAGCGGCTCCAAGCTTAAAACCTCTCTATCGTAGCGGCAGCAACCTGGAAATACATTTGCCAAGGCGGGTCTTAAAATCCAGCACTAGTTCCGATAACCACTTGCAAACAAACCCGTTGTGGCGGCAGATTGATAAAAAAATCATATGACAAAGCAGGGTGGAGAACTTGGAAGAAGTTCTGATTCTCAACACTACTCCTCATCCGTCATTGCGTCATGAACTCAAGAAGCCTCCGTCGTAGCAGAAATCAAACCAAGACACAAATAAAGAAAAATTGTCACAGCGGCGAGGAATTAAAAAGCGATCTGTTGTAACAGAACAAAACTAATGGGGGTTTACCCACCAACCAAAATGAAAATTCATCCGACGTTGCGGCTCCGAATCGAAAATATTTCCGCCGTAGCGGATCGAAAACCAGGAACCACCCGTCGTATTAGGATAAAAATGATCAGAAGGATATATGATAATGAAAATATAACTACATCCACTGTTGCGGCACAAAGTCAATAAGTTTTCCATCGTAGCGGCTCGAAATCCAAGAACCCTCCGCCGTAGTGGGATAAATAAAAATGGAAGCCTTTCCGATATTAAAACAAAAAGTCACACGTCGTTGCGGCTTGAAACAAAAGAATCTGCCTGCTGTTGTGGCTCTGAATCGACAAACCATCCGCCGCAGTGGGTCAAAAGCACATTTCTACCTTAGTGAAAAATGAAACTCTGGGAACTCTTCCATGATAGGAACAAACCACAAAAACTAGATTTCAAACTCAAAAGTGTCTAAGAAGAAAAAATTGGATTTTGAAGGGGGTCCTAAAAAATGTAAAAAAAAATTGGGGATAGTTGCACCAGCAACAATTGGCAACTAGCTGGTGAACACAGATCTTTGGAAAAACTAACTTTTAAAACCAAAATCTACTTCACAGTATTTTTTTAAAACAATTCTTCCCAACTTCTCAAGGTTTCTTTAAGATGTCCAGACCTTTCCAGGAGTGCAAAATTTAGAACTTTAACATTGATTATGGTCCACTAGGATAAGGTAAACAAGGTTCCCAAAAGTCCCGATAACTCTTCTGAGGCCAAGATATGAGGTTCATTTACTTCTGCATTTGGATTTCTTAAAGCTCAAACACCACAGGATCATAACAGAGTGTGGACAGACATACTCGTTTGTTCCTCATTCCCATGCCTTTTGCAGTCTTTTGATGTTATTAGACTTTTGTCCTTTTGAGTCTTCTCGGATTACTTCTTTCATTTGAAACTCGGTTTAGGTTCTTCCATCCATAGTGTTCTTTTTTGTGAGAGATAATTTGCTTTAAACTCACAGACGGAGAAAACCTCTGAGCAATCTTATCCAATACGGATTTTTATTCAGTATGTCTTTTGATGTATGCTTTCTTTCTGGGAAATTTGACTCTTTTTTAGCCTTTTGGATTTTATTTGTGGCATGGGATCATTTAAATACTATACATCGGTCCATTCAGCTTCCTCTCTGTGGGTCCTTTGTTGTTAACTCCCTAGGACAGATTTTAATGTGTAGTGAATGGAGCCCCAGAATAGTAATCTAGACTCTTCAAACCTTAGTTATTTGATGGGGTTAAAACAAGACTTCAATGTGTTCATAACTTCCCTTCAGATAGTCTACCAACTTAAAGAATCTGAATTATGATATATGTATATTTAATAAGCAGCCTTTTAATCAAAATATTTGCATCTTTCCCAAAATTCCAATGTTCCCCAAATGTCAAACGTTGTGTTGGTTTATTTGAAAACTGAAAATAAAGAAAATAAACAAACTGAAATAAATCAAATTTTAATAAAATAAAAGAAAATAAGGAAAACTAACTACAAAGCAAATAAACAAAAATCAAAATGTTTATTTATGTACAGAGAAGAAAAATCAAAAGCATTAAGAAAAATAAGGTTTGAGAACCAAACCATGTACTAGTAGATTCTCTTCCCACCCCTGCAAATCATGTAACTTGTAAGCCGAGGGGCCTAAATTTTCTGCAATCTGAATGAGCCTATCCATAACTGTTGAAACTTAGTGTGTTTTCCCTTTTCATCATGTGGGTGATCCCATTTCAGAACCAAATCACCTACTTCAAACTCTTTCTTCCCGGACTTATGTTTGTCAAACCATCTTTTCACAATTTCTTGTTATTTCTTAAACCTTTCCCTGGACTTGGATATAGACTCTTCTAATTTGAGTTGAGTGTTGATTCGGGCTTGTAAGACTTCACTATTAGATCCTCTAGATGCTTGGGCTAGTTGGGAAGAAGGCAATAAAATGTTGGGGGGGAGGATAGCTTATTTTCCGTATACTAAGGTGTAGGGTGACACACCTAAGGAGTTCTTGGGTGTGACTCAATCATCCCAAAGTGCATTTGGAAGATATATGTGCTAGCTCCTCTGGTTTTCTATGACGGTCTTCTTTACAATTCTAATGAGATTCTTGTTAGTAGATTCAGCCAACCCATTACCTTGTGGATAATAGTTAGCAGAATAATGCAATTTAATTCCTTTCTCATTTGCAAATGTAGTAAGCCTAATAGATGAAAAATAAGATGCATTATTGAAAATCAAGGAAATTGGAACCCCAAACCTGGTCATAATATGGTCTTGCAAAAAATCCATGACTACATCTTCATTTACTTTCCGTAATGGAATGGATTCCACCCATATGGTAAAGTAATTTGTTGTCGTGAGGATATATTTGTGTTGTAATGACGAATTTGGATTAATCTCTCCAATAATATCAATCCCCCACTGCTCGAATGGTTCGGAAATAAAAACTGGTTTTAATGGCCTAGCTGCTTTCGCTTGTCTCTCACCACTTCTTTGGCATGTATCACATTTTCTAACATAAGCATGGGAGTCCTTGAACAATGTTGGCCAATAGTATCTAGCTCTTAGAATCTTATGAGTTGTAGTACCCCTAAAAAATGACCTCCAGCAAGGCCATCATGCAATTCTTTAACTACTTTGTTTACATCTTCTTGTTCTAAACATCTGAGGAAAAATCGATCATAATTTTTTCTGAACAACACTTTGTTGATTATTTGGTAAGATGCGTGCTTTAAGCGCAATTCCCTTATTTGCTTGGAGTTTCAGTGTTCAGGGAAATAACCTTGTTGGAGATAGTGCACTAAATCTCTATACCAAGATTCTGGAGCTGTAAATATGGGACACACATCAACCATGTGTAGCTCCATCTAATTCTCTCATTCATTCTCTTCATTGTCCTGACCTTCAGCCACTAATTTGCACAACCCCTGTCCCTTTATGATAGTTGCTGGCTTAAAATCCAAGTCGTACTCTTGCAAGGTTATAACCCAGATCCCTCTTCGTTCTCCTAGCTCTTTTTGTACAAAATGATTCTGGATTGTCGAGTGAGGTACAATAACTTTGGTTTTGTTTTTTAGTATATATGACCTGAATTCCTTTACCACCTTGAAAACCGCATATGCTTGTTTATCAACAGCGGGGTAATTCAACTCAACACCTTGTAGTTCAGTGCTCATGAATGATATAGGGTACTCATCTCCCCATTTTTCTTTCTGTGTAAGTACTGCTACTAACGAGTTGTCTGAAACAAAAGTGTATAAGATGAAATCTTTGTTGAAATTTGGAATTTTGAGAGAGGGCACATGAGCTATTGTTGCTTTAATTTTTTTGAATGCACCTTTCTCTAGGTAGGTCCATTTAAACTGAGCACTTTTCTTGATCATTTGTTGCAGAGGTTTGACTATCTGAGCAAAATCGGGTACACACCTTCACACAAAGTTTATGGTCACCATAAAAGATTGAATTCCTTTCTTATTGTGGGAAAAAGGGATTTGTGCTATAGTTTTGATCCTTTCTGGGTCTATTGAGATCCCTTCCTTAGAAATTATATGACCCAAAAATTTTCGTCCAATACAACAAACACACATTTCTTTGGATTTAAAGAAATACTGTATTTCCGACAGCATTCGATTTTTTTTTTAAATGAAACATGTGTTCTTCTCTTTTCTTGGAATAAACTGTAATGTCGTCCAAGTACACTACCACACTTCAGCCAATTATCCCAAGGAAGGCTATATCCATGGCCCTCTAGAAAGTTGCTACAACGTTGATAAGTCCAAAGGGCATCCTTCTATACACAAAATTCCCCAACTTAGTTCTAAATGTAGTCTTCAATATGTCTTCTTCTGCTACCAATACTTGGCTGTAGCTTGAGAAAACATCTAGCAGAGAAAATAATTTTGATCCTGAGACCATATACAATATTTTTTCCATGGGTGGGATTGGGTAGTTATCTTTATCAGAGGCACGATTCAAGTTTCTAAAGTCCACACAAAGTTGAATATCACTAGACTTTTTCCTTACTGGTACTAAATTAGAGACTCGTTCCGAATGTCTGACTTTAAAAATAATTCTTGCATCAAGCAACTTCTTCACTTCCCTTTGAATCAAAGGTTCCAGCTTCGGGTGCATCTTTCTTAGCGGCTACAGAAAAGACTTGACTCCTTCTTTGATTGGAACAATCTGTTGTATAATTCGGGTGTCATATGTCTTCAGATCTTCATATGTCCAAGCAAAGACATCTTTGTGTTGTTTAAACAAGTTAATGAATTTGTGTCTTTCTCCATGTGAGCAACACTTTCCCAAGTTTACATATTTAGGCTCAGCTTCTGATCCCAAATTTACTATCTCAAATTACATAGATGAGTTGTGTGTTTTAACATTAGCTGGTCTTCTAAAATTGTTATTCAAATTGAACATTCCTTCCAATGTTCTAACTCCTTTGGGTATAAGTTTTCCACTTTGAAGATTCGCTTGATGTTCTTCTTCATCAATTACTGCTCCCTTGAAATTCTCATCATTTGTCAAAAATTCTAAGATCTGCGGGTCATCATAAAACACTCTTAGATTCGTGATATTATCTAGTATTGCAGGACTAAAAAGTAATTCAATAGAACATCGATTATTAGTTGGAACAAGCCTGGAGGCTGACGTAGCTAATAAATCAACTGATGCATTTTTCAACCTAGGAATCAAAACTTTATTAAATGCATCGAAATTCACTAGCAGATCCCAGACTTTGTTTTGGTAGCCTTTTAAATGTGGAGATAAACAATGGATTGTATTTCGGACTTGTTTGACAATAATTTCAGAATCTCCATAGAATTTTAAATTATTAACCTTGAATTCAATTTCCTTTTTTAATCCTTGTATTAATGCTTCATATTCGGTTGTATTATTCGTGCACTCAAATTCTAATCTACATGAAAGAAAATGTTTATTTTTTTTGGATCCATCAGGATACAGCCATCTCCTAATCCTTCTTGCATTAAAATAGTTGAGGCCTGGAAAATACCAGGTACCGGCAGTAGGGATTCTCCCCAATAACCGCTCCCAATTAGCTCGCTTATTGTTTGGTATGGGGAATCCGTCCAGTTTACGGTCCAACTACCGTATAGTTAAGCAACGGTTTAAAACTGTTTTACCAGTTGCAGCCCGTTCCATAGTTTATATAAGTTTTTGTGTTTTATATATGATATGCAAGTGCCTAAAATTAAATGCAGGTGATCAGGAAGCAAAGGGTTCACAATGTGATGTGTAGGTTCTTACCTCCCATCTTATCTCCTTTGTTTCTAAATCACAGAAAGAAAATAACAACTAAGCTAAACTAATCTGATTCTAACTAACCTATCCCTAGGGAGCAACATGATTATTTGTATGAGTAATGTATTGTATTTTATGCACACAGAATTTTACAGATAGCTGATATAATTCAGAAATACATAGAACACAACAAAGAGATTAACATAGAGATAGCTTATTGTTTATTAAAACATTCATTACTCATTTGTTGAACAAGATTCAAAACAAGAAAATGAAATCATTCACGACTAAGAAATAGTTCAGAGTTAGAATGATCTCACAAATTCGCATAGTCAGATAACACAGAAATAGTTCTATCTAGCCATCCACACAACATGCATTTGAAACTCAACAACTCCTTCTCCAGCAGAAAATTCAATACTCTTTATTATAATCAGAAATAGTTCCTCTTACAATAAGTGTTTCACATGAGAAAGCTAGAAAATTCCTTTCCCCATTCGACTTCACGTACATTTATCCATCTCCAAAAAAAATTTGGTTTTCTTTCCCCTTGGGCTCCCTTTACATTCGGTTACAAAAGATTTGTCTTTTAGTGCATTCACTAATTAAGAGATAAATACAAAAATATTACAAATATATTTCCATGTGTCAAAAAGACAAAACACTTAAATGGGCCCAGTCAACTCAGCAATGAATTGCTTCCATGCCTTAGCATCTGAAGCAAGTATCTCAAACTCGGCTGGCTCCAAGAATCTGACTGTGAATTCATGTTTGGAATCCTGAGCCCTTGTGGCATCCATCCTTGTTGGGAGTAGTCAAAACTGATCCTCTAAAAGGCAGTTACTAACTGCTACTTGAGCAATCACATTTTTAAGCACCCTTTCATCTAAGTTCTTTATCGAATGTATGCTGAGCTCGTCTTCCTGAAACCTAGAATGTAATTGTTGCAAATGTTCTTCATGAGGTGGAAGATCATATAGCCTCCTCTTAGATGATGTGTGACATCTGTTATAGGTGGTAAGTACTTTCTTAGAAAACTCCCTACATTTATCTAAAGTCTTCTGGACTGCCTCTATCAATTTTTCAGCAGCTCTATTCCTGAAACCTATCAATTCATACTCAAGATGCAGTCTTTCTAGAGTTTTGATTGGTGTTTTTTCCGGAGGCTCCTTGGTCATTTCCATCCATGTCAATCATCCTTGAATGAATTCTACAACGTCCTAAGTTTTTTCTTTAAACACTGTAGTTGTGGCTGATATTTCCTGCAGTCTATCTTCTACTTGTTTGAATTTGAAGGCTTCTCCCGCGATCTGAACCTGCATCTGATAGATCTTATTTCTAAGAAAAAGAGAATTCTTTATTAGAGGTGTTATATCTGTCCTTTGTTCATTTTTTTCCTTTAACAACACCTCCAAATAACTCTTATCAGCTTCTAATTCCGCCACTTGGTCTTCATATTGTTTTTCTCGCTGATCAACCGTAGAATTCTGTGCTTCTATCTCTGCAATTTTGTTTTCCAATTCCCCTTTCTCCCTGCTAAGGTTCATGTTTGACAACTTTAAAGTATCTCTCTCTTCTTCTAAAATTTGATAATATTGTTGAAGCTTTTCATAATACGAGAGAGTATCTTCATACTTTCTCTTGGATTCTTTGCAGACTCTTTCTTCTTTCCTCAAGACCTCTTTCAACTCGGCCATTTTACCCTTGAACTGCTCAAGGGTCTCTGTGATTTTGTCAATATTGTGATCATTTGCATATGCATTTGCAATGCCCAGGGAGGCCAATTGCTTCGGATTATCTTCAACATTTTTCACTATTGTTCTCTCTGTCACTGCGGTGATCAGGGGTTGGTCTCCCATCTTCAGAGTATTCTCTGTTCTCCATATGATTGACTTCTTTTTGGGATCAAACTGTACATCCTTTAGACATGCAACCTCAAACTGCTTTGATGGGGTGAATGGCACCAACTCCAACTCAAATAAAGGGAGACGCCCACCTGTAAGTATATTTCTTGAAGTGGATGGAAGGTCCTCAGGGTCATTCCGAACAGGGCTCCATCTTTGATCCTCATCACCTACATCATCCTGAATTTCCTTGGTTTTTTCTTTTGTTAACCCTTCTCTTGTACTTTAGGTTCTGGATTCAAAGCTTCTTGAGTTATGGCCTTTTCTAGTTCAACAATATTTTCTTGGATGGCCTCCTCTTTTCTTCTTCTATCTCTTTCCTAGCAGCTTCTTCTTCTTTTTCTCGCTGCTTCTCTTCAGCCAATACCTTTCTAGCCCCTTCTGCCATTCTTCAGGAAATCTCTTCTTTTATTCTCCTGGCAGCTTCCTTCTCCTAGATCTTCGATTCTAGATTGTTGCTTCCACTGCCTTTATACCCAGGTCCTATGGTCTTCATTTTTAGCTTCTTGTTCAGGCCTATCAGGCTGTAAATGTTCCCATACTTTTCTTCTTCTTTTTCCACATAGTCAGCATACTCAAAATTTACTTTGAGTGATGCCTTATAGGCTACAACCTTTCCTTGAGAATCATTCTAACGAAAATCCTTTTCACCAAAATGGAAATTTTCCATATCCTTAACAAATTTAGGGGCATTCTTGACCTCGGTAAACTTGTAACTACCCACATAGAATGGTAAGGGTGGGAACACAGCCTTCTTCAAATTGAACAGGTGGCTTCCGAATCCATTCAGAAAAATTTGTATAACAACTTCTTTGTGAACTATATAATATGTTGCATACTTGGGTAGCAATGAGGGTGCTTTCATTCCCCCATACATCCTCAAATACGTGCCTTCTTCTGACAAGAAGTAATCCCCATATTGTTTAATATACTCTGGTGGCACCGGGATCGAGCCCCCAAGGTCGAGCGAGGAGGGGCCACTCCCGGGAAACAGCAACACTGCTTTAGACTACACCTCCGGCCCTGCGCAGTCAGAGAGGGATCTCTCGTTTGTCATCAGAGTCTATTCCACATAAGATTTTCAATCAAGGATAATTAGGGGGGCAAGATACTGAATGGAACAAAGTATATCAAGGTGAGGTGCATGGTGGGATTATCAAGGGCAAGGGACCATTGGCAATGGAGTCAAAAACCTGCGTAGGGAACAATTGCACAAGGAAAATAATGGTGTGGGGTTGCAAACAGAGGCAATATAGCCGCTGATCTCCCAATCAGGAGATATTTAGCAGGCAGTTAGAGGACAAGAGAGAGAACATCCCATTGCGTGGAGCACCAGCGAGATGAATTTCACGCAACTTTAGAAGAACAATTGATAAATGTCTGGAACAACATTAGGAGTATAGCAAGTATGAATTCCTAGTTGTTATACACTAAGTTGCAAACATGAAAGCAATCAACAAACTGGAATGAAAACAGGAAGCACATTTCACGTAAAGGAAAATACATATTGGGAAAAGCAATGACATATGAATCTTTGCCATGAGAAACAACTCTTCCTCTACAATTTTATTCATAACACAGGCATCAAATATTATTTACAATGGGGATCCTCAGCCTTGGAATGTTTCCCAATCCAATTCACTAATTCCTTTCTCCCTCTATCGGGAGTGTTTTTATACAATTCTATTGCTGAGACTACCGAATAGAAAATTGTTACAAGTCACCATCATGCGTTAACAGTACAGGGAGTGGACTATCGCCACGTTTTACAAATATAAACAAACATCATGGAGACACGGTGCGTGATAACATAGACTGACACCATAGAGCTTTCTACCATCCCACTTCATGAAAGTGATTCCCATATGGCATGCTGACAGTCAATTGTCCACATAGGCTGCTCTGGACATATTTTGGGTCTCCTTGTCCAACTAGCATATGTCGCTCAAAGGCTGACAAGAAGACTCAAATCCATCGCCGACCATTTTCTCGACCTCATCCTCCATCTGGTAACACTGTTATAGGAGGAGGCCGAAAAAAAGGTGGCCAAACGCTTGGTGATGATAAGTGACTTAAGAAGCTTATCATCCTTGTATTGTTTTCTTCCTCCTACTAGGAGGGTTCTTCTGCGAGCCACGTAGCCAAGTGTGTGTTTGACCCTCTCCTCGCCCACGACCAAGCAGCCAAGTGGATATCCTAGGAGTGGTGTCAAAGGCTCTGGACCCACTTGGTCCCAGAACGAGCATTCACTCCAACAGTTCTGCCACCACTATGAGCTGGGACTTCGGAGGTCATGACTGCAGCCGGGAGTGTTAGAGGGATGTCGCTAGAATGTCAAAACCCATGCACCACACATCCAGAGACCAGGTAGTGTAGAAGCGGGTGAACCTCCCTTGGTGTTTAACATTTGTGCCCCGGTAGTTGGTGATTTTCTGGTGTGGATAACTTGAACATGGATTCATGTTTGCCTACCAAGAGTACCCCTTGTCGAACTAACTTCTCAAACCACACAACCATGGTTGTCTATGAAGGACTTCGACACTTCTCATAATTCAACCCTATATCTCTTATCATCTACAAGGTTCCATGCCTCAAATATCTTCAGAAGATGGTGTTATATAGTATGAGTAGAGATGGCTCAGGAAAGGCTATACGTGTAGAGTAGCTGCAATGGGGGCATGTGTGATGCCAGGGTGGGGATCTTTCCTCCTGATATTCAATCATATTATCCAGTATGGCTAAGATTCCAAGCCATTCTCGCATGGCTGCTAGGCTGGTTGCAAGGGCCGCGGATTTGACCATCTCTTGCCCTTTCAATTACCTTGATGGTGGCGTCGAGCTGTTTTAGTTTGTTGCATCCCTTGGCCTCATGTAAAGGCCAAGTCTGTTGCCTCAATGAATCAAACCTCCATCTTTCTCATGGCTCCCTTTCAAGTGAATCATGTGCCATACTTGTGAACCAAGGAAATTAGCATCGCTGGACAAGACTTCCACCTTAGGCTTATCCCGAATGGCATCGAAGGAATTGGCCAATCTACAATGGGGCAGATTACATGCGTGAACACCTCCTTTGCTATCATCTCCACGCTAGATGTGAAACCCATACCCTGGGATTCTTCTCAGCCATTAGATTAGAGGAATATTTCACGTCCACATTCCATTCTTCCTTCCACCAACTTTTCTCCTATAAACACCACAGGCAGTTCTGGATCGTGACCCGTTCTCAATCGTCGATCGAGACCGACCTTTCATGCAGCCATAAATCTTAGTGGGAAAAATAATCTTTTGCAATGAGAAACCTTGGTATTCATCCGTTCTATTTCGCATTGTGAAATAAACCATGGCCATAGATTTCTCTCCTTCCTCGTCGGGGTCGTTGATCTCCGCGACCGCTACCCCTCTTTCACAATTTGAAATTACAGTTTTACCCACACAAGTATGGATTGTGAAATTGATCAAGGACGTAGTTCTTCCTCGAAACTCATCTCAGCCGCTGAAAGCTTCCAATCTTTAACGTATTTCACAATCTAGAAAGGAGGTTTTGGTTGAGCATGCTCGCTCGCGCGAAATGGTTTGGAGCCATTGATCCACCTCTGATCAATCACAGCCTTTGATTATGAATCCCACCCAATGCCATCAACGCGCCTGCCATTTTCCTCGTCGAAGGCTGCTCACATGAAATTCAAGGGACTGGGACCCTCATCGAACTCCTATCAGGCCCTTAGATCAACTGTTAAAAAACAGAGTGTTAACAATTGGCTCCATGAGGGATGTTATCCTCCCAGTGAGGTAGCAAAGAAACCCCATAGACAAAGTGCCGAAACCATTGGGCTACCTTCAATATTTCTTTAACATCTCCATTCTTCTATGGGGTACTGCTTCATCGAATTCGTGCCACTCTTACAAATCATGCTGGTGATTGTAAACCTGTGATGGTAACTGAAAATGAAAACAAGCTAAAACATTAATGAAGGAAATGCTCGATAACTTCCAAGCTTATTTTCTCCTACCTATTCTACCTAACTTTGTACACAAGTCCGATTAAGTGAAATCAGACTTCCAATGAAGCCAATCAAGCAACTTGTCTAATAGTTTTGTTTTTTTATGATGCTTGATGGACAGAAATGAAATAGATAATGCGAGAAGGAAATGATAAACAAACTGATCTTCAAGGCAGAGATGTGACCAATCATTGCCTTTTCCCAGACCCTCCATGTGTTCTGCCACGGGGTCATAGAAATCACGGCAACCTCCAGCACATTCTGTCACCTGCTCATGGGAAAGCCATCCGGAGCTTCCTGCTTCTAGAGATTCATCGGGCTGATGCTTGGAAGATTACAGATGAGGACCCACAGAATCTTTCTTCAATGGAACATCCCGCTTTCCACTCAAAATTTCTGTAACAAGAGCTTAATGTGCTTCAAGAGGGAGGTCCCCTGCTTCTCCAGTGGAACCAAGTAGGCATATTCAACTTATGTGAGGTGGTGCTTCTGAAGGTAGAGTATCAGAAAATGTGTTTATCTATAGGCTGCTGAATCCGTCTTCATAGCTTGACATTTCATTACGTATTCCCAGTGTATTAGTAGCAGGGGAGGAATCTCCTGGCTGTTTCTTCTCATCATCTTCTTTCTTGTACGGGTGTCTGGCTTGCGCCATCTCATCTTCTTTCTATTTCTGCTTGGAGGCTTTAACCATGTGTTGTATTAATTCAAAAGAGGCATAACACAAGGATAGGCTATCACCTCCAGTGCCCTCATCATCCTTTCCCACTTCGACCTTTTGATTTTGCATTGCATCTTGATTCCTTTCATCAGAAGGATTTGTTTCAACAGCTGGATCGTCAGGTACATTCTACAGGTACTCTTCCTCATATTCATCGTACACAGTTGTACCAAAATCCTTCTTAAAATCATCCTTTGCAAACCAGGGACGATGCAGTTCGCCATCTTCAGAGAATGATCCTGCATGACTACTCGCTCCTACCTTGGGTCGGTCATCTTTCTATACACCAGGAGGGAGCTTTGAAGGGCCAGAGACTTTCCCATTCTACTTGTAGGGCCCAACCAATTTGAATGTATCTTTTATTTCACCACCACCGTCCTGATCTGACAATTTCTTGGACCTCTTAAGGTTTTCCTCAACCTCCAAACAATCAACGAACATATGCTCCAAGATGGTTGATTTTCTCTCCAAAATAAGCAAGGATAGATCAAGGGGAAAGGCTGCTACATAATAGATCTTAGTAGCATTCTCAAGAGGTTGCACTTCCTTAGGCATGTTATAATAAAAAGCTTGCGAATCTTCTATTAAAACTAGATATGGCCTCACCCTCATGCCTCCTCAGGGAATAAAACGCTAAAAGTATTTGCTCCAGTGGCCTTCTCCTACCCCAAAAATTCAAGAATGTGCAAGAAAACTCTTACCAAGTGTTGATGGACTTAGGCTACAAGTGTTTAAACCATACTTTGGCATCTCCTTGCAAGGACAGAGCAAAATCCCACATGCAGACATCATCATGTTCTATCTCAAAAAGGTCAGAGAAATGCTCAAAGGCTTGTAAATGTTTCTCAGCAGTCAAGTCTTCATATTCTCTGTCAAAATTGGGGAGGTACTTGTAATATCTCACGTGAAAATCATGGAGGATGGGAGGCAGTTGTAGTGGTTTGTATCGGCATGGAGAAATGGGAGAGGCAAGGTTAGGCACAATAGCTAAGCTATCGTTCGAGGTTTCATGAAGTTCATAAGGGTGTCATTTGATATCAAGTTCCCCTAGATAAAGATCTGGGCCATAATTAGATGTACAATATGATGCAATGCTTTCGGTTCATAAAGAAGGATAAACAGGAATATATTCATAACTTTGTTCAGAATGAGATGAACCATAGAAGGTTGTTTTGATGAATCTAGGAAAAGATAAGAGAAAACTTACAAAATAGGATAAGGCATCCTAGAAGAAACGTAGACTCGAGTATCTTGACCTTCCACCATGCATTTCTAAGCTTTATAAGGGGTCCATTTTCCATATGGACTCTGCCAGCTTTCCTCGGTCAATTGATTTCTGGGTCACACCACCAGCGGAGTTGCTAAAGTCTGAATCCTTCAAGAGTGGAGTCACCAGGTGAAAAGTGCTCAACCTTCTTGATGTTTGGTCATTGTTCACCATCAATAACCAGATCTAAAACCATGTTGTTTTTCCCAGGGAAGATATTCAATTTCGTCCCCGGCAACGGTGCTAGTTTGTTGGCATCGAGATCGAGCCCCCAAGGTCGAGCGAGGAGGGGCCGCTCCCGAGAAATAGTAGAACCGCTTTAGACTACGCCTTCGGCCCTGTGCAGTCAGATAGGGATCTCTCATTTTTCACCAGAGTCTACTCTGCATAAGATTTTCAATCAAGGATAATCAGGGAGCCAGGATCCTGAATGGAACAAAGTATATCAAGGTGAGGTGCATGGTGGGATCATTGGGGGCAAGGGACCATTGGCAATGGAGTCGAAAACCTATGTAGGGAACAATTGCACAAGGAAAAGAATGACATGGGGTTGCAAATAGAGGCAAGATAGTCGTTGATCTCCCAATCAGGAGATATTTAGAGGGCGGTTAGAGGACAAGAGAGAGAACAGCCCATCGCATGGAGCACCAGCGAGATGAATTCCACGCAACTTTAGAAGAACAATTGATAAATGTCTGGAACAACAGCAGGAGCATATCAAGTATGAATTACTAGCTGTTATACACTAAGTTACATACATGAAAGCAATCAACAAACTGGAATGAAAACAGGAAGCACATTTCACGTAAAGGAAAATACATATTGCGAAAAACAACAACACATGAATCTCTGCCATGAGAAACAACTCTTCCTTTGCAATTTTATTCATAACATAGGCATTAAATCTTATTTACAATGGGGAGCCTCAGCCCTGGAATGTTTCACAATCCAATTCACTAACTCCTTTCTCCCTCTATCGGGAGTGTTTTTATACAATTCTATTGTTGAGACTACCGAATAGAAAATTGTTACAAGTCGCCATCATGCATTAACAGTACAGGGAGTGGACTATCACTGCGTTTTACAAATATAAACATACATCATGGAGATGCGGTGTGTGATAACAAAGACTAACAGCACAGATCTTTGTACCATTTCGCTTTGTGAAAGCAATTCCCATGTGGCATGCTAACGGTCAATTGTCCACATAGGCTGCTCTGGACATATTTTGGGTCTCCTTGTCCAGTTGGCATATGTCGCTCAAAGGCTGAAAAGAAGACCCGAATCCATTGCTCGACCATTTTCTCGACCTCATCCTCCATCTGGTAACACTATAATAGGAGGAGGCCGAAAAAAAGGTGGCCAAACGCTTAGTGATGATAAGCGACTTAAGAAGCTTATCATCCTTGTACTATTTTCGCCCTCCTACGAGGAGGGTTCTTCTATGAGCCATGCATCCAGGTGTTCATTTGACCCTCTCCTCACTCACAACCAAGAATCCAAGTGGAGATCCTAGGAGTGGTGTCGAAGGCTCTGGACCCACCTGGTCCCAGAACGAGCATTCGCTCCAATAGTTCTGCCACCACTATGAGATGGGACTTTGGAGGTCGTGACTACAACCGAGAGTGTCGGAGGGATGTTATTGGGATGTCAAAACCCATGCACCACACATCCAGAGACTGGGTAGCATATAACCTCCCTTGGTGTTTAACATCTGTGCCCCGGTGGTTGGTGATTTTCTGGTGTGGATAACTAGAACACAGATTCATGTTTTCCTACCAAGAGTACCCCTTGTCGAACTAAATTCTTGAACCAAACAGCCATGGTTGTCTATGAAGGACTTTGACACTTATTAGAATTCAACCCTATATCTCTTATCATCTACATAGTTCCATGCATTAAAGATATTCGGAAGATGGTGTTATATAGTGTGAGCAGAGATGGCTCAGGAAAGGCTATACCCTTAGAGTAGCTGCGATGGCGGCATGTGTGATGCCAGGGTGGGGATCTTTCCTCCTGATGTTCAATCATATTATCTAGTATGGCTAATATTCCAATCCATTCCCACATGGCTGCTAGGCTGGTTCCAAGGGCCGGGGATTTGACCATCTCTTGACCTTTCAATTACCTTGTTGGTGGCGTCGGGATGTTTTAGTTCATCGCATCCCTCAGCCTCGTGTAAATGCCAAGTTTGTCACCTCAACGAATCAAACCTCCATCTTCTCATGGAGCCCTTCGAAGTGAATCACATGCCACACTTGTGAACCGAAGAAATTAGCATCATTGGACAAGACTTCCACCTTAGGCTTATCCTGAATGGCATCAGAGGAATCGGCCAATCTGCAATGGGGCAGATTACACGCGTGAACACCTCCTCCACTGTCATCTCCACACTGGATGTGAAACCCATACCTTGGGAGTCTTCTCAGCCATCCGATTAGAGGAATCTTTCACGTCCACCGTCCACATTCCATTCTTCCTGCTGCCAAATTTTCTCCTTTGAACACCTCGGGTAGTTCTGGATCGTGACCCATTCTCAACCGTCGATCGAGATTGACCTTTCATGCAGTCGTAGATCTTAATGGGCCCCATTATCTTTCGCAATGAGAAACCTTGGTATCCATCTGTGCTAGTTCGCATTGCGAAATAAACCGTGGCCGTAGATTTCTCTCCTTCCTCATCGCAGTCGTTGATCTCCGCGACACCTACCCCTCTTTCACGATTTGAAATTGCAGTTTTACCCGCACAAGTATGGATTGTGAAATTGATCGAGGATGTAGATCTGCCTCAAACCTCATCTCAGCCATCAAAATCTTTCGATCTTTAACACATTTCACAATCTGGAAAGTGGGTTTTGGTCGAGCATGTTCACTCGCGTGAAATGGTTTGGGGCCATTGATCCACCTTCGATCAATCATAGCCTTTGATTATGAATCCCGCCCAATGCCATTAGTGCACCTGTCATTTTCCTCATCGAAGGGTGCTCACATGAAATTCAATCGACTAGGACCCTCATTGAACTCCTATCAGGCCCTTAGATCAACTGTTAAAAAATGGAGTGTTAACATACTCCAAGGCTCCTTTAGATAGGCATGGACATTCTTCTAGAAAAATCAGCTTGTATAAGGGCATTAGGAATTCTTCACAGATCATCTTATAGTGATTATGATATTTATGAGACCCCAACATCTGGTAATTTGTATATATAGGGGATTTCCCTCCCTTCCATGTACACTTTATCCCTTCAAACCGATGGTGATAAAGTATTCAATCCACTAAAAAGGAATGCATATAAAATTTAGACTTGCTGAGGTGCATACCATATTGGGCTACCTTGATGGAGGTGGAAAAATTTTTTACTATTATGTTATCCTAGTTTAAGACTATTCCTTTCATAGCTATATGGTAGATTAATGCAATCCACCCAAACTTGTAAAACTTCCCATCAGCTCTACCATAAATCATGTTCAATAGCATCACTATTAATCGGTATGGGGTCCTTAGATGAGCTGTCTCGTACTCCCCCAATTGCTTGTTTCTAAAATTATTTCCCTCAACCATCATCATCTTAGTTGTGGCAGTGTAATCGAGCTTCAGGCCCTTCACCGACTCTGTTGTCATGCTAATTTCCTTTTTGGGCAAGTTATATGTTGCTGATAAAAATGTGGGTGTGAAGGATGTAAATCCTTTGTTCTCTACATCATTCATCAACATCTATGCCACGTATATCCTAGGTAGAATCCATCCACTAACTTCTGCACAAGGGAAAATTTTTGATCTAGTGGTCACTTTGGTTATCCTAGATCTCAGCACGTTATCATACAGGGCTAGGTCTTCCAACCCTACTTCTGGAACTTTCTTTTCTACGAGCTAGTGATAAATATTACCCCATTTGAACTCAAGCTTAGCTCCAATTACTGCCTTTGTATCTTCATAACTTATCTCTATCCTCAGTACGAGTGCAACTTCAGCAACCTATGCATCTAAGTCATACTCGATGATCTTAGCTTTCTTTTTACCTTTCTTCGTCATACTATCTGCTATGAGCAGTAGTTGCAACAACAAAAAATGTCTTAGTGTTACATTATAAAACTAACTCATGCATTTGTATGAAATATCATAACAAAATAAATATGATATGCTATGCAATCTATCCAAAACAATCATCAATAATTTCGCATTACCCTTATATCCTCAGCCATTAGGTCAAAACAAACGATACAGGTCTGTGGGTCAAAGCTTGGCAATAAAAATTGTGGACATGGTGAACCTTGGCCTCTACCCTCTTGGAAAATAATTAGGACCTAACCACCGCGAGGCTTTTCGGCACTTCGACGCACAGACTCTATAGGGTCACAGCCCAAAAATCCACTCTCTGACGCTCAAGGCGGTGATGCCATAGATTCACATCTCCGGGCTTAAAATCCCACTACTAAAAGACACAATGCCGAAACCTATGGGGTATTCCTGAGATTAGAAACCCATAAACCCTAAAAACGCTCGAAGGTGAATAACCAATCTGCTCCATGCCAATGAGAAACTCGAGCGCGTAGATAATCGCCATAACCTAGCAGACTGTGGGAAAATATTTCTACGATCGAACTGGTGAGGGTATGAGTGTAGGTATAGCAGTGAGGGAAAATTCTAACCCTAAAAGGAAATGATGAACTTAAAATGAAAGGGAAAACCCCCCTTTTAAACCCATAATCAAACCTACCCAACCTTTCATGGGAGAACCACCAACAACAGCTCAAAAAACAAATTTAACTTGTCAAACCGACACGAAAGGATGAAAAACCTACCTGGAAATGAACACGTAGCCAGAGGTACTCAGTAAGGACATGCCACGTAAGTTCCGCAGGTAAAATTCACCAATCGCACGAGCTCTAGGACAGGATAAAAACGTAATAAAACTTTCAATCCTTCACCGTAAAAAATCATGGTAAAAACACCGTTCCCCAGGTATAAATAGACAAAAGCTGGCGAAAAACCTTTAAACACGGTAGGTAAAACATTAAATTAGCATGCACACGGCCAAACACCGTTAGCACCAAAAAAATCACATCGAGTGATGAACAATAAGTTAAAATGCAATCATCCCCGACAACGGTGGCTCGATACATCCCAACACAGCCGCAACACCGGATTAAGTCTCAACAATGGCCCCACCTTCCCTTTGCGGCTCAGCAGTCACAACAATAAATCGACGAGGAAGACTAGACAACAACCGTTGTAGCAGCTCCAAGCTTTAAACCTATCCGTTGTAGTAGCAACAACCTGGAAAGACATCCGCCACGACGGGTCTCAAAAATTGGCACTAGTTCCGATAACCTCTTGCAAACAAGCCCGTCATGGTGAAATATCGATAAAAACATCATATGACAAAGCGGGGTGGATAAATCGGAAGAAGTTCCAATTCTCAACACTACTCCTCATCCGTCGTTGTGGCATGAACTCAAGCGGCCTCCGTTGTAGTGGAAATCAAACCAAGACGCAAATAAAGAACAACTGCCGCGGTGGCCAGGACTGAAAAAGTGATCCACTGTAATGAAACAAAACTAACAAGGGTTTACCCACTAGCCAAAATGAAAATTCGTCTGCTGTTGCGGCTCCGAATCAAAAATATTTCCACCGTAGCAGCTTGAAAACTGGGAACCACTCGCCGTAGCGAGATAAAAATGATTGGAAGGATATCTGATAATGAAAATAAAACTGTATCCACTGTTGCGGCACAAATTCAATAATTTTTCCTTCATAGCGGCTCGAAATCCAAGAACCCCACCATAGCGAGATAAACAAAAATGGAAACCTTTTCAATATTCAAACAAAAAGTCACCCACCATTGCGGCTTGAAACAAAAGAATATGTCCATTGTTGTGGCTCTGAATCGACAAACCATCCATCATAGCGGGTCAAAAGCACATTCCTGCCTTAGTGAAAAACAAAACTCTGGGAACTCTTCCATGATAGGAACAAACCACAAAAACTGGATTTCAAACTCAAAAGTGTCTAAGAAGCAAAACTAGGATTTTAAAGGGGGTCCTAAAAAATGTAAAAAAAAATTGGGGATAGTTGCAGCAGCAACACTACGAGGAAAATCAACTCTCCGAAGCGGAAAAGATCACCATTTCGTCCTTGAATATGTCAACCTCCGTACACTGCTGGTGGGAGAACCTATCGACAAAAATGGAAAAAGAAGAAGACCCCATCGACAGGCAGGTAAAATTTGTCGAATATGTCTAAAAGGAGTTCTACCCACTCAAGTACCTTGAAAAACAATATAAGAAGTGGCAGCAGCTAAGGTAGTGGAAAGACAAGTTCATACAGAGTTACACCGATGAGTTCTAACGACTCATGTCTAGACTTGGCATCCAAGAAGAAGAGAAATTGCTTGTCCTGAAGTACGTCAACGATTTATCCCCGTACATTCAACAAGAGATGGATTTTCTGACTGTTAACATGCTTGCAAATGCATTTCATTACTCCAGCAAGCTTGAAGCTAAACAAAAAGGAAATATACGTTTCACAAACAAGCCAACAAGTCGAACATCTGACAAGAATTCGCTAGCCGACTCTGACAAGTTCAAGATTCTCAGTAGACTCCACCAAATACTGATCATCAAAAGAAGAACTTTTATAAAGACAAGAGGGATCATAGCAAACAGAACCCTACCGAGAAATGGTGTGATTATCACAGGTCATCATGGCATGATACGTCAAAATGCAAAGCTCGGAATACATTTTTGGAATTTGATCCAGATGCATCAACCCTCTTGGCTTCGACCTCGACCACTATGATAGCCTCGACCATCGTCGATGAGGAGGAAAGAGAGTTCCTATTCCATACACGGATATGGGTTCAGAACAATCCATTACATCTGATTGTGGATAACAGTAGCCAGAAGAGCTTTGTTTCTGAAGACATTGTGAAGAAATTAGGTCTTGTCACCACTCCACATCCCTAGCCTTACAATATCAGTTGGATGAAGGATGGGTAGGAACTAAGGATCACACGGCAATACCGACTCTCCTAATTCATTAATCCTTTTGAAGATTAAGTACTCTATGATGTGGAAGTGACTTTTCATAGCTGATTCCCTATTCAATAAACCCTACCTATGGGATCAAAACAATACATATTATTCACGGCCTCATAATGTGATTGTCAAAATCTGAAACCAATGCTTACGGCATACCAGAGCGACAACCCACATCAACGGTTGCTATGATATCTACCAAACAAACGAATAAGCTTATCAATCATGCTCAAAAGTTTGCATTAATCATGATAAAGCCTCAACATTCCAGGAAGACTGTAGCAATGAGTCGACTCACCGACCAGCGCAACTCCTGAAAACAAAAACATATCGACAACATTCTTGAAGAATACCATAACATATTTCAATCACCAGACATAGTACCTCTGCACTGTCAGGTAAAATACTCCATTGAACTTGTTCCTGGTTCTTCATTACCTAACACATATGTTTATAGAAGATCCATTCTCGAAAATGAAGAGATTCGCAAACAAATCCAGGATTTGATCAATAAGGGTCATATCCGCCCTAGCTCCTCTCCTTGTAGAAGTCCAGGCATCTTAGTTCCAAAGAAAGATGGGACTTGGCGCATGTGCATCGACTACCAGGATCTCAACAAAATTTCAGTAAAGAAAAAATACTCTCTTCCACGGATTGATGAACTCACTGACAATATGAAGGTTCTAAGTTCTTTATGAAACTCGACCTCAATTCGGGATACCACCAGATTCCAATCGATTCCACTGATGTATGAAAAATGGCTTTCAAAACTAAGGAAGGATTGTTCGAATGGTTACTCATGCCTTTCGGCTTAACCAATGCACCTGCAACCTTCATGAGATATATGGATGGTATTCTATGACCTTTCATTGATAAATGTGTCATTGTCTATCTCAATAATATCTTGATTTTCAGTCGATCATGGGAAGAACATGTCAAGCAAATTCATCGAGTTTTTGATACTCTCCAGCAACGTTGGCTATATCTGAGCATGGACAAATGCTCATTTGTGATGACCAGCATCAAGTATTTAGGGTATGTAATTGAATCTGCAAGCATTCATGTCGACCCAAAAAAAGTACATATCCTCACAGAGTGGCCCATTCCTCAAAGCATTCATGAACTAAGAAGTTTTCTTGGTTTGGCGAATTTCTATCGATGATTCATACTTGGCTTCAACCACATAGCATGGCATTTGAATCAGTTGACAAAACGAAATGGGAAAACTGTCTTCAAATGGACACTGACACAATAACAAGATTTTGAACAAATAAAAAACAAGCTACTGCACTAGTACTTGTGTTACCTGATTTGCATCAACCCTTTGAGATTGAGATGGATGCATCGGACTATTCCCTCGGCGTAGTGATCACTTAGTCAGGTCACCCAATCACGTTTCATTTCGGCACTTTTAGCAACACAATTAGAAGGTACTCATTGTATGAAAAAGAACTATATGCCATTTTGCAAGCTCTTAAGCAATGGAGACACTACATTCTTGGCAGGGAAATGGTCATCCTGACTAACCATAAGCCTTTGCAATTCACTCTGACTCAGTCGAAACTACAAACAACCCGAAAAATCAAGTGGATTAATTACCTGCAACAATTTCAATTGGTAATTAAGTATCGGAAAGGTAGTCAATTTTGCAGTCGATTATCTTAGCAGACTACCCATTACTCTATTGTCTACAGTGATGAGTATGCAGGGTTATGACACCACTACTTGGCCGCAATTGTATTTGGTGTACTGCCATTTTTCTACAATATATCGACAGCTTTAGACCGACAAGTTGTCAACTGTCGACTACTTCCTGAAAGACACCTTGCTATACAATCTTGGACAAATTGTGTACTGACCGGTGAGCATCGACATAAGCTCATTTGCGACACACAATACAACAAGACTGCAGGACATTTTAGGGTCACAAAAACACTCGTTATCCTCCAAAAGTATTTTTACTGGCCTTCACTTAAATATGACGTCAACAAGTACATTCGATCGTGCGTGGTTTATTCCATTACTAAACCGTTGAATCAATGACAAAGACTGTACACACCCCTTCTAGTTCCTAGTCGACCATGGGAATATATTTCTATGGACTACCTAACAGGATATCCTACTACCAAACATCAGCATGACACGATACTAGTAGTATTCATACAATGCAAGAAGACTACTACAGCATAACGAACTGCTTAGCTCTTCTTTGAACATGTGTGGAAACACTTTGGCCTCTTGATGATCATTATTTCCAACAGAGATTCTAGATTTGTAAGCACCTTTTGGAAAACTCTCTGGAAATATCTTGACATGATACTTTCTTTGTCAACAACCTTCCATCCACAAACAGATGGACAAACGGAAGTTGTAAATTGATTAGTCATACAATTGCTTCGCATGTACAACCACAAGCATCGTTGAACATGGGATGACAATCCATACATACAACACAGCTACAATCGTGCTCAACACAACTCTACAAGAAAGAGTCCATTTGAGATCTGTTACGAACTTCAACCCTCAGCACCTATAGACTTAATCAATTCCTCGACAAAGTCAAACACCACTGAATTTGAAGGATAAGAAGTGGATAAAGCATTGAAGCTCAGAGATCAAATCTACAACATCCAGAAACAAGCACAGGAAATATTGCAATGAGAAAATGCAAAAGCTAAGGCCCAACACAACAAGCATCATATTCCTCATTCATTCCAAATTGGGGATCAGTTCTGGTTACATCTAAAGAAGAAGTTCTTCACTGGTCCATACATAAAGATGAAACCTTTGTGATATGGTCCATAAAATATACTTAAATATATTGGAGAAAACTCTTTTCAGCTCAGCATTCTTGCATGCCTTGGCCTACATCCAGTTTTCAATGTAGATCTACTTCGACCATACCATGCACCATTGTTGGAACATAACGACTTGCAAACAATGGAACCTAAAGAAATCCATCCATATCTTCAGGAACCTCTTCTTTGTGACACCATTGTGGCACGACACATATGTCTTACAAGGACTAACTCCATTCCCTTGTTTCAAGTGGCTAAAGCTGGACAACTCCCTGCGCAAGGAAAATCGTACTTTGCTAATGAAGTCACCGACAAGTTTCCTCCCATGAATGAATACACAATGGGGACCATTGTTTCTTAAGAAAGGAGGAATGATCCAACCAGAAACTGACAGGTTCACCTTCGACATGTTCGTCTTGGAAACCGATAGGTTCACCTTCGACAAGTTCGCATTCGACAGGTTCGTCCTCGACAGGTCCACCTCGAATACAACATACCAACATGCTCTGCGATGATTGAACTTTTAACCGTTATAACTTCTTGTAACTGAACATAGCCGCGTAGTCACCCAAATGTTTCAACATCCTCTATATAAGAATGTACATTATGTAATATAGACATCCTTCTGATCATCATTTGATTCCTCCATCTTTCATGGAGAAGAAGTAATAAATTGGTTCGAATTCTTGCATATTGTCTGTGTGTATATTTCTTGTCGACCTAGTGTGTTTCATGCTTTGTTGTTCCTTTTTATATGCTTCCTCCATAACCGAACTCGACTCATTCAGTCGATTGCTGTCCCCAGCTTGCACCTGGGCACGACCTACATCATGTGTCAACACCATATTAGTGTGGGTTTTTAAGGTGCACTATCAGGAGAATAGAACTTTTGAAGTTGCAATGATCTCAATCGTTAAACAATTTGAAAATAAAAAAATTCATAAATGAATCATACTAGAAGTGTTAGGGGCCATACCACTTTATCCATTGGATAAAAACTTTTGCTAAGAGGTGTAATCTAAGGTTTTACTTGCATTTTGTTGGTAATAACTCCCGATTGATTATTATTCCAATGCAAATGCCTATATTTATACAAATCACATGGCGGTTGGGTTTCACCTTCCGCTCAGCCTGTTT
>LPNX010973552.1:140671-159216 GCA_001517045.1 Pseudotsuga menziesii
ATGCTTGACTGAAGGGAGATGGCCAAACCACATTTCATGTGGAGTCTTGTTATCAAGTGCATTTGATGGACTTCTCTTTCTCAAATATGCTGCACATTTTACTACATCACCCCAAAACATTAGTTTTACATTCTTGAAAAACATCATTGAGCGAACCATATTCATTATGGTTCTACTCATTCTCTCTGCTACACCGTTTTGTTGAGGATTGTAGGGAACGGTAGTCTGATGTGCAATTCCATGTTGACAAAGATAAGCTTCAAAAGCATTTGAAGTGTATTCTTTTCCATTATCAGTACGAAGTGTACCAATTTTTTATTATGCTTGTTTTTCAATGAATGCATGAAAGTCTTTGAATGTTTGAAATGCTTCTGATTTTGTCTTTAAACAGTATGTCCAGCACATTCTTGAGTAGTCATCAACAAATGTCATAAAATACTTGTTCCCATTTGCTGAAGGAGTTGGCATTGGGCCACACAAATCAAAATGTACTAACTCTAATTTCCTACTTGCTCTGAAATTAGATTCATGGAATGGCAGCTTACTATGTTTCCCTAAAATACATGCATCACATTTATTTTTCTCTTTAGGAATCGTGGGCAAGCCAAATACACCATTCTTTCTCAACAAACGAAGACTGTTATAATTTAGATGACCAAATCTTGCATGCCATAATGAGCTAGATGACATATTACCTTCTCCATGCTGAGAGAGGTAGGCATAGTTCTGAAATCTTGCGGATGAACCCTTGATCTTCAGCAGCTTTCCATCTTCGTATCCAGTCATGATGACTTGGTTGTCAAAGGACTTTCTTATTTCAACAATTCCATCAAACATGTGGATGGAATGGCCTTGCTGTCGAATCTCCACCAAGGACAGCAGGCTTCTCTGCAACTCTGGAAGATAGAGAACGTTCTTCAACGAGAAATCAGGGAATCCAGGCATCTTCAGTCGAATGGTGCCCATTCCCTTTGGTTTAATACTTGATTTATCTGCAAAGTACACTATGCCATCTATTGTTTCATTCAGTTCTTCAAAACAGTATTTTCTAAATGTCATGTGTGATGTTGCACCAGTATCAAGCAGCCAACAATCTTTATAAGATGAAAGAGAAGTCATTTCATTAAATCCAAGATTACAATGTGCAACAATACAAGAATCAGAAGATTTACTAGCATCTTGGTCATCTTTCTTCTGGTTATGTTTGTCTTTGATGGAGTCCCACGAAGCCCAACACTGATCTGATGTGTGCCCATTCTTTCCACAATGCTTGTACGGCAAATCTGATCTTTTGGTGCTGCCCCCTCTGCCTCTGAAGTTTCTTCTTCTTCTACCTCTCTCTTTTCCTGAGAGAGTGGCACCAACTACAAATGCTGTAGATTGCATCTTTTGTGATGAATCTGCAACTAAAACAATAGGAGAGAAGAAGAGAGAGTAAAGGTGCAGGTATAAGTCTCTGCCACCTTCCTCAAGCTTTACAACAATGTATCAGTATCAGAAATCAATGCAGCTCTATCGTAATCTTTACACAGTACTCAATGATACACCAATTGCACTAGACATTAACTTATCTGAGTTTATGCACCGGCAACAATAGTGAAAGAAGCAGGTCTAAGTCTCTGCTACCTTTTACAATACAGTCTATGTAGAATAACAACTACACTAACTGGAAACAACGTCTTCAATGAGCTCTCTTTACTATTTAGGTCTATGTTTCTGCCGTAGTATTATTAATCTAAGACAATTATGCAGCAGCACAATTTATATGGTAGTGCACAAACTACTCAATCTGCAACAATAGACAACCTTCAAAAGATGTATAGCAAAAAATATCGAGCTTCACTCACACATTGAATATGCAGCACAGACTGGGTTTTGAGGAGACTACAGTCTCAAACTAGATCACAGCAGCTTCAAGATAGCTCCACGCTCATGAAGAGAACAGTCTTCATGTAGTAGCTCCAATACACAACTCCACGCCCAATTAGAAGAGCCCACTCTCTGCAAATAGAGTCCACATAGCTAGCAATTCGATGGCACACCATGCAGCATCAAAAAAGTGTTCAGTCGCAGCAATATATATCAATATATATCAATCAGCGGTATTTACAATCACCAGTCTTCAACGCAATCACTAGTCGCAGCAGATACCACACGCAGTCTTCTCCATGAAGCATACAACTCACAGCATTGGTGCTTCAATGCAGCAGTTGTAGCTCGCATTCTTCACAGTCTGGACAAGGGGCTCGACAATCAAGAATACCACAGCTCGTATCTCAGCTTCACATTATCCTCCAGGTGCAGTGAACAATATTTCACAAAATATGGGTCGTAGTTCACAAAATGTATGATCAGACTTCAACGTAAATGGGTTGCAGAAATATATATGTATTTATATATCAATCACCAGTATTTATATAGCAACAATGGTGCGCAGTCTTCACAAAAAAAATCAGTCAAAACGGTGCGCAGTCTATCAGTCTAGGGTTTGTGCATTCCCAAAACATCATTTCCAACGCATGATGCAGTCTTCAAGTTGTAGGCAGCTAGCTTAACGCAGCATGTATGTAGTCTTCTCCACGCAGGTTCTTAAAATCGTTCTACCTCCACGAGTTTTAACAATATTTCAACATAGCAAGCATTACATATCATTCAGCAATACCATTTCTTCTCCACGCAGCCTCACGATAGTCACGACTATCGTTCTCCTTTCAACAACAAATTTATTTAACTCCCATAAATATTACTTCATCCTGTCGTGGATCTGATAGGTATTATATCACTGAGCATACAATATAGGTAATAGCAAGATTCAAACTTACGCAGCATACAGCTCAGTCTTCAATGGGTTTTCAGCAGTCTGCGTGTACAAGTATCAGTGCGCCGTATCCTCTGAAGATGATGAGAACAAAGGAGAAGAAACGCTTGGAGGCAATGGGCCACTTTGGAAGAGATCCACGCTGGTCTTCACTCAATAGTCTCCAACGCGAATGAGGGAAGTCTTTAGCAGTTTCCAACACGCACCAGTCTCCAACACGCACCAGTATATCAGTCTTCAATGCAGTATATACATCGCACTCATGTGATGCCAAACAAAAGAAGTTTCAAACGCAGGATATATACTCAACAACGCAGTCACACTGATATACACAAATCGTAGGATAAATTAGGGTTTACCAGGGATATACTCACACTATATCGCAGAGATATACATACTCACACTGATATACACAAATCACAGGATAAATTAGGGTTTACCAGGGATATACACACAGATAAAAAATATACAGCAACAACGAAAACTGAATGGAGATCATGGTTAAAACTTAGGGTTAGGCTCTTCATTATACATCAAACGTATGAGCAGAAAACGCAGGCAGGAGGAGTAACGCATGCAGGCAGGAGAGACTGGTAGGCAGCTCTGAAAGAGCAGAATGGCAGCGCTCTGATAACACAGGGAGAATGGCAGGCATGCAATGCAGCCAGGAGTTATGGCAGGCAAATAGCCAGGCTCTGATACCACTTGTTGGTAATAACTCCTGATTGATTATTATTCCAATGCAAATGCCTATATTTATACAAATCACATGGCGGTTGGGTTTCACCTTCCACTCAGCCTGTTTGGCTTCCTACTATTTATTTATTTATTTATTTACATTATATAACCCTAACGGATGATATTCTAACACATTTGATAATGCAATGTCACACCCTAAACCATGAGAGGAAAACCTTGGGGAATATATGACAAATCCCTTTGAAGATTGAGTACATAGTTAACAAATATCATTGTAGGTGAACATGAGAGGGGTTAAAACTATTGGGGCATATCAAATGAGAATTAGTTTGGAAAGTAGGTAAAAATTTGAGCACAATGGGTCTTATATGCTATATTTACTTACCTAAAACAATTTTATCTTTAACAATATTACCCATAACACTAAAACAAAGCTCTAGCTACATCATAAGTAACTAAAACGGATATTATATAGAATTACGAACTAGGGATTCAAACTATTAAAAACTGGGGGGAAACACTAGGATGAATAGCTCGGATGATCTAAGAACGATACAATGGGGAATGAAGAGAGATGATTTTTCCCACACCATGATTATCTTTGATTTGCACCTTATCCCATTATCCCACATACACTATCATGATGAGAACTAGGTATAAGGAAGCATTAGGGTCTTAAGGAAAATGGATGATACACCTCATACTAATAGGTAGGAGAGATATTGGTAATTTCTTTGTAAATTGAGAATAGGGAAAGGCTAGTTTACTCTCCTTTCCATCAGCGATGTCTACATAGGTTGATGAGATAAAATAGAATATAATCCTACTCATGGATTTTATGGGGCTTATATATGCATAATTTTTCTAGGGTGGAAGAGAAGGGAAAATGTGAATCATGGAAGAAAAAAGTATAGGGAATCTCTATTGTCACAACCGTGACAAAAATTACTTCGTGGTTCCCTAGGAAATAATCTAATTCTCTTGACTTAAGGGTCTCTATTGGAGATAATAACCATATATTTGCTAAGTTCGGTGTAAAGTCTTAATGGTTCCCCTCTCCGTCTCTCTAAACAAAAGGAACCAAATACTACCACAAAGGATGAGTTTACTTCCAAACATTCCAAAAGATTGGTGGACATAGTTTCATATATGGGAAAGAGGACTTGGGACCATGTTATCTCTTATGAGAGGGAAGACCTAGAATATTTCCTAAACATGGTTCTGAAGGATCATAGTCAAACCTAAGGAAAACAAAAAAAATTCACCATATCATTACGCCTATTTGAGTCCATAAAAGAATTAATGGAAATGGTCCTAGAAGACACCAAATATTCCAGATTTGGAATGGAAAAAAAATTGGGGACATTTCTAGTGTTATTGTCAATTTAAATAGGATATCTCCACTTGGTGAAAGATAGACTCCATAAGCTCCATACCACCATGGATTGTTTTGGTTTCCATTAGCAATCATGAGGAGATGTCAATATCCATTTATAATTAGTCTATTTAAATATAAATATCTTATGGTTACATGTTTCCCTATTTGATTAATATGTGCATGATTCCTTATCTTTACTTTCTATGCTCTAACTATTATGCCACATGCACAACCATTTACAATTTGTCGAATCTATAAAAATGACAATTTGTTTAGCTTCTACGTTTTTTGGTTTTTTTGAGAAGTCAACCAAAATATTGTAAAAACCCTTAAAGAAAGAAAGTAGAATATATGTGCATTGTTTTGCACAATTTAAAGGATTTCACATAAAGATTTGTAACTTAGGTGTGGTTGGTTACATAAAGTTTTTTCAAGAAGGAAACAAAAATATTTTATAAACCTTTCGGAAAAAAGTAGAATATCTAAGCACTTTTTATTAACTATAAGTAATGTTTTACACAATTGGATGGTTTTCACATAGAGATTTGTATAGTTTTACACAATTTGATGTATTTTATATAAAGATTTGTATCTTAGGTATGGTTGTCTAGGTATGGTTGTCTAGCCTTAGTGTTTGGCTCATAAACTGCAATCGAATATTTAAGCTCTCTATTTTTATCTTTATGAAATGTTTTTTATAATTTGAAAGGGTTTTACATAGAGGTTTTTGGTTTGGTTACCTTTCCTTGTCTTGGCCTTCTATATGCCTTTTCTTTATTTTGTTTTTTTCCACTGAAATTGATAGAGGAGCCACGCAAAGGAGCCTCACCCTACGACACCAAATACCCCAAGAAGTATATATATATATATTGTAAGGAAAAAAAATCATTTTATTAAAATAAACATGAACGGTCCTTTAAATATTTATATCAGAAGCTTCCTGAGATTTACATTTCATCCTATCTTCCTCAACATTTTGTAAAAAACTGTTCACCACAAATTTCTACAAAAACAACCATCCATCTATACGTTCCCTCTTGTTTTTCTGCTATATCTAAAAATGCTTCATGGATGTTCTGATACAGTTATACAATGATGCTTTCCCTTAGTTCTATTATCTATGTTGTTGTAGGTTCTAAAAAAACACACTTTTGGAGAGTTGGCCCACTTCAATGTTCAATTCTTTGTACACATGAATGCAAGAAATGAAAGAGAACGAACTCATCTGCCTGTGAATAATTAAAAGAAGATGTTGTAAACATGGGGCTTTGATATGAATTTCATTGTTTGCCGAGTCAATGACCATTTTATAATCCCCAAAGAGCTACAAGTTAGTAATATTTCTGGAGATTGTGATGTTGAGGACTAACCATAGTGAAACTAATTCTACCTTAGTGTTAGTTCAATGTCCAGGACCATATCTGATTTTTAGCTTAAAATCATATATACATTAAAAATTTATATTTTTAATAAATAAATAAAAATTTATATTTATACTTTATAGTGTTAATAAATAAATAAAATTTTATATTTATACTTTATATTATTAATAAATAAATACAAATTTATATTTATTTATTAAAGGTTGATGTAGAAGTGATTCCTAATAAGGGTGACCGTGATATAGAAACTATTCTTAAAGGTGATCCACAAGATTCAAGTAGTAAATAATTTAGACTTAAAAATAAATCATTTCCTTTAAAAAGAAAATGTAAGTAGTAGATAACTCAAAAAAAAAAGAATCATTACTTTTAAAATGAAACAATGTTATTATTATTGGTGGAGATTATATTAATTTTTTTTATTTTATTTTTTTAACAAAAACGGTTATATTAAAATGAAAGGATCAGTAGAAAGGTACTGAATGAGTTTACAGAGATCCGCGTTTCCCCATCCTTAATCAGAGGGCAGATTATGGAGGGATTTCCATGCTTATCATCAAATTGACCTTGAGATCAAAGCACCCTAAATCTATGAATTTATTAGCTGCTCTATCCGCCCTCATATTGAGCTCCCTGAGAACGTGAAAGAATTCAATCTTCCTGAACCTTTTAGATATAAATCTAATTCTTTGTAACAGTCTTTCCATCCGCTCACTTTTAGCTCTTCTTCCCCCTCTCATTGCTTGGATAAGCAGTGTTGAGTCTCCGATAACCGCAACATCCTCTGCTCCAACTTGTTGGGCCTGCTTAAGGCCTTGCCAAAGCCCATAAGCTTCTGCCATATTGTTAGATTCATGACCAATACTCCAAGAGTATTCTATTTCAACTTTCCCATTGGAATTTATGACAACTCCACCTCCTCCCGCTTTTCCCAGATTTCCTTTTGAAGCTCCGTCAAAAAACAGTTTGAATATCTTCCGCTCTCTTAACCAATTCTCGAATTGAGATTTGTCCAGTCGAATTTCCCAGTCCTCCAATTTATTAATAGCTATACTTTTAAATTCCTGGATATTAAGGCTTAGCATCCAACTCTTTTCTTTTAGGGTCAACTCGGCTTTATTGGCTGGAATCTTGGTACTACTTATCACTTCCCCAAATAGGGCCTTGATTTTAGCATTAATCTTCCACGCTGGTTGAGGATTGTTCTGGAAAATTCTCTTATTTCTTTCAATCCAGATACACCAGCAGACTATTTTAGGCAGTTTCAGCCAGCAGGCTCTAACACCCTTCTTCATACCCAGCTCTCCCTTATACAATTTTTCCCAGTTGATAAAGAAATCCTGACTCCTTCCATTCCATTGAAGCTCCTCTCCTCCATTCTGCGTTATTTCCTGCATTACTTCCTTCCAGATTAATATGGAGTAAGGGCAATTAAAAAAAAGATGAGAGATGGTTTCTGAATTTACAGCACAGAGGGGGCAGCGGAATGGGCCTACTATCCCCCTTTTCTCCAGATTTTCTCCGGTTAACAACCTTTGATGAATTAATGTCCAAATAAACACATCAATTTTGGGCAACGTTCTGTTGTTCCAATTAATATTCCAGATCGCTGGGTTCTCAGGCACGTTGAAGTTTGCAGCTAACTCCCTATATCCTTCGGCAGTTGAATAATTCCCTAATCTCTTACCCCAACCACGACGATCCTTCAGCTTAGTAGAAATCGGGGCTCTCCCTGCAAGGTGTAAGAGCAACTACGTTTTTTCACTCTCCAGCTCGGCAGGGCAGTTTGTCAATTTCCATGCTTTCCAGCAATAAGGATAGATCTCTTCCCACGCAGAGATGCTCCAGATCGTGAGCATGCCTTTTGCCTCCATCCAAGTTTGCAGTCAAGGGAGGCGTGGAGGATAATTGCCTAAAATCGGATCCTGCCAGATTTTGATGTCTTTCCCGTTGCCCGGTATCCAATATAAATTTCCTATAAATGAAGGCAGCGATTTCTTGCAGAGGTGGAAGATAGAAGTTCCTTTTGATTTCACGCGTTCCCCTTCCAGGCATCTGAGCCTTGGACCTGGAAAGTACTTGGTTTTGAGAACCAGACTGCACCAAGTTGGCTTGGGAGCCAGCATATTCCAGAGTAGTTTAGCCCCGATGGCTAAATTTTGAATTTTGAGATCCCTCAGCTGAAGACCTCCCTCAGCTCTTGGCTGCTTTATGGTTTTCCAACTTACCAGTGCATACTTTTTCCCCCCTCCATTGTTCCCTCCATTCCAGAGAAATGTTTTCAATAATCCTTCCATTTGATTTATGATTTTTACAGGTGCAAGAAGAAGGCAACTTTGATAGAGCACGTAGCTGTTCAAGACAAATTTGATTAATACAACCTTCCTGGCCAGGTTCAGCCAAGCAGTCCCCCAGCCCAATATTTTCCTCTTAATTTTTTCCACTGTGGGAGTCCAGTCCAAGGTCTTGGATTTGGATTTGGCGATAGGCACTCCTAGGTAGTTGAAAGATTCCCAGCTTACAACTCCCTTTATATTAAGAATTCAGGATATAACAATCATTTCCCTCGGAGTAATGTTCCATCCGAAGATCTGACTCTTCCTATAATTGATTTTACTTCCAGAGGCCTGACAGTAGGGATTCAGTCCAGTCTTGAATCGGCCAGCGATAATCTGGCTAGCACCCCCCATTAAGATGGTATCATCGGCGAACTGAGCATGATTGATGTCTTTGATTCCTCTGGCCAGCCTTATGCCTGGGAGCTCTTGCTCTAGTCTGGATTTTTCCAATTGGAAGCTGAGTACCGAGGCCTAAATGGCATAGAGAAGGGGGGAAAGCGGACAGCCTTGCCTCAGCCCTCTCATAGCTTGAAAAAAGGGGGCAGCTCGTCCATTAATGAGGGGGGCAATCCAGGGCTTGCTGATGCAGGCCTTGACCCAGGAGACAAATTTGGGAGCAAATCCGAACCTCAACATTACTTGGAGGAGGAATGGGTGACTAACTCTGTCAAAAGCATTTGCCAGATCTAGTTTCGCCGCCATTCCTTTATCTCCATTTTTCAGACTCGAATGGATGGCTTCTTGCACTAAAATGATGTTATCCCAGATCTTCCTTCCTTTAATGAATCCGCCTTGGTTCTCCGGGATAATGACTGGTAGGATATGCTTTAATCTGTTGGCCAGGATCTTCGTGATGATTTTGTAGCCTATGTTGCACAGGGAGATTGGCCTAAACCTGTCAAATGTCTTAGCTTCTTTCTCCTTAGGGATGAGGGCCAGGAAGGTTGAATTCGTACTTCCTCCTATCTTGCTACAGTTCTGGGACTTTCTGACCATTTTTAGTAAGTCTTTTTTGACAATATCCCAGCAGATTTTTATGAAATTTACATTATACCCGTCTGGACCGGGGGCTCTATCCTCCTCCATGAGATCGATGGTTTCTTTGAGCTCTTCCATCGTGATGGGTCGATTCAGTTGGATATTATCTTTGCTTTTAATTGAGTTGGGCACAATGTTCAGGAGCTGGGCGTCGCTGGAGGTGGGCTGTTCAGAGAACAACTCGCTAAAGAAATTGGTGGCTTCCATCTTTATTTCTTCAGACTGATTTATAACCCTGTCATTTACCAGAATTTCTTGAACGCTGTTCTGGCTTTTCCTGCTCTCAGTCGACTTATGGAAATAGCTTGAGTTTTTATCGCCTTCCTTCAGCCATTTGCACCAGGATTTGATGCGCCACCATTCAGCGACTTGCCTACAGGCCACGTGAAGGTTCAATTGCAGCGTTGTCTCTTTTTTTATGTCAGTGATATTCACAGGCTTATCCTCCATTTCGATCTGGTGTAGCTCCAGCGCTTAGGCAGCTTGGAGCTTGGCGCTATTTGGATTTGGTAGCTGCTTGGCCCAACTCTTCAGGGAATGTTTAAGCGTCCTCAGCTTCTGCTCCCAAACAAAGAAGGGGGAGCCTGTGACCGGTTGGGCCCAAGAGTCTGCTACAATGTTTAAGAATTCCTTCTGCTTGGCCCACATTGGGTTAAATCTGAACGGTATAGGCCCCAGGTTTTTCCCAGGCTCCATTTCCAGTAGGATGTGCTTATGATCAGATCCTCCAAAGGGGAGGATTTTGGATGATATTATCAGGCCTAGGAGGAGGAAATTATCCTGAACCAAAAATCGGTCGAGTCTGGCCGCGATGTGCCCTGGCCCGAATCTCCTATTGTTCCAGGTATATTTTCCTGATGTTGGTTTGATGTCAATGAGCACCCAGGTCGATATGATGTCTTCCACTATATCTTTGAAGGGGTCTCTGGAGATTGATCCCCCCCTTTTTTCATTTTGGCTGAGGGTGAGATTCAAGTCCCCAGCCATAATTACTTTTCCCTGTAGATTACTTTGTTCTTCACGGAGAAGAGTCCAGCATTTTAATTTTTCATTATAAGAGTTAGGGGCATAAATGTTGAAAATACTTACCAGTGAATCATTGTCTTTTTGTCTCAGCACGGTGAGGATCCAGTGGGTGTTGTTTTTGATGACCATAGCTTCATATTTTCTGTCGTCCCATAGGGTTCCGATCCCCCCGGAGGCTCCCCTAGAGCTTAGGGCGGCCGAGCCTTTTTTTTTCCAAAATTTTTTACTGGTTTGGAGGAATGCAGTTTCCTCCAACTTTGTTTCCTGGATCAGCAGTATGTCTGGTTGATGGAGGGAGATTAGATCTAGCATAGCATCCTCCTTGCATTTGTTTCCGAGCCCTCTGTAGTTCCAGGATATTACCTTCATTACTTACTTTTGGACGCTGAGGGCATCCCTTTTGAGGCATGCCCCTATTGGCGAGTATTTCTTGGGTTTTTCAACAGCTTTTCCAAGGTTGGCTGGGATCCTTGCAGCTTATCCTTGTATGTTGCTTGATCCCAGACTTCTTTCTAGATTTCCTTCCTTTAGTTTTTACCATTCTTGGAGTTGTTATTTCAATTTCCCCTTCTTCCTCCTCCTCCTCTTCCGATTCCGGCTCTTCATCTGTTTTCCCCTGATTTTCTCCTTCTTTAGTTTCCGCTGCTTCTTCCACCTCATCTCTCCCTTGGTCTGAGGAGACTATTACCGGTTCTTTGTTTTTCTCATGACTAGATCTATCTTCTATTTCAATGGGTACATCCCTTTCTTTTTCTAGATCTGTAGACCTTGTAGCCTCTTGTGTTTTTTCGGGAGGCTTTGGTCCCCTCCCCTCTCCTTTCCGAGTCCCCCCTCTGGCTTGAGTTTTAGATCTAGATCTATCCACTCTCTGCCATCCTTCCCCTTCTCCTGCTGGGTTTCCGTTGACTTAGGATAGTTTCGGATGAAGTGCCCATACTCGTGGCATCCTCTGCATTTGAAGGGGAGCTGTTCATGGTCCAGCTTTTGGATATGAGACCAGTTCCCCACCGTGAGATTTATTGCTTCTGGCAGCCCAGCTTCGAGGTCAACTTCCACACATATGCGGGCGCAGGCATATTGATCCTTTGGGCTGGCCATATCAATACATGTTCCCATTGCGCTCCCGATGGCATGAAGAGATTTAGTGTTCCAACAATGCATGGGCAGGTTGGGCAGTCTGACCCAGACCGGCACGGCTTTAGGGGTATCGGCTTCCGGGTCAAAGTCCGGGGACCAGCCATTGAGGTAGAGACCCTGCGGCCCCATGAAGTAGGGCCCATTCCTGAAGATCAGGTCTTTGTCCTCTTTAGACTCGAAGTCGAAGAGGAAATAGCCATTTTCGACGGAATAGGATGCAACATTTTTTGTTATTAGCGGCCGCCAGTTCCGTTGGACCCAGCTGTCTGTGTTTTTGGGCGTGGGCCATAGCCCTGTAAACTGCCCAATCAGAGCTCTTTCTGCCAGTGACAATGCAACCCGGATCGTTTCCTCCGGAGGAAGAGCTACCTCCGGCACATCTTCGATTCTTTTCATGAACTTTGGAACTTCTCTTGTGCCTGATCTTTTGGCGTGGCTGGAGATTAGCCTGTCAAATGCTTCCAATCGGTTGGACGTTGATCCGCCTACCTCCTCCACCATCTTGCTGCTTCCGGGCCGGCTTCAAACCATGGATTCAGAGGTGGGCCTCCGAAGTGGTCCCACAGATCCGGCCAGCCCAATAAACTGCCAGATCGAGGAGTCAACAGGCTGCACGGTCCTCTGGCCCTCTCGATATTCTGCTCGCCCTGCTCAAGTTGCTGCAATCAATTCTCCTCGGCCTCAACGTCCTTGGATTGTTCAAACGCATGCATGCAGGTCACCTACCATCGATCGCTCCTTCACCTCCCGTCGATTCAATTCCAAAGATTATATTAATTTTTAATGTATAAAAATAAAGTTAAAAAAATAGAAATCCAATGTATAAAAATAAAGTTAAAAAAATATAATAATATGTCAATTTCTAATGTTATAATTAAAATATTTAAAAAATAGTTTTTTGAAAGGTTATAAATTAATAAAAACTAATTATTAATATTGAAGGTGTAAACATAATAATTAAATATTAAATTTCAAATAGAAATTTTTATTTTTATTTTTTTTTATAAACTTAAATTTGGTTAAAAATGAAATATTAAATTTCAAACATGTATAAATTTTTATTTATTTATTGATTACACAATTTTTTTTAATTCATATTTTTTTATATATATTTTTTAAATTAAAAAATAAAAAAATTATAAAAATAAAATGAATTAAAAAAATTGTGTAATCAATAAATAAGTAAAAATTTATACATGTTTGAAATTTTTTTTTTTTTTAAACAGAGTTTAGGTTTATAAATAAATTAAAATTCATTTTATTTATATATATATTTTAAATTAAAATATAAAAATTTATACATATTTGAAATTTAATATTTTATTTTTAACAAAGTTTACGTTTATAAATAAATTAAAATAATGAATTATTATTTGATTTTTTTTATAATTTTTACACATTCAATATTAATAATTAGTTTTTATTATTAATTTTTATTATTTTATAGCATTTTTTTTTAAATTTAATGTTTTTTTATAATATTAAAAATTGAAATATTATTATTTTTCTATTTTCTCTACTTTATTTTAAAATTTTAATGTTTTATTTATAATATTAGAAATTGAAATATTATTATTATTCTATTTTCTATACTTTATTCTTATACACTTATATGGATTGAAAGTTAATATAATATCCAATAATAATAACATTGTTTTATTTTATTTAAAAAATAATGATTACTTTATTTTTATATACTTAAATGCAATATAATATAACATCCAACAATAATAATAACATTGTTTCATTTTAAAAACAATGATTTTTTTTCGTACTTCTACTTTCATTTCATTTTAAAGACAATGATTCTTTTTTTAATATAAATTATCTACTACTTGCATCTTTTGAAACACCCTCAAGAGTTACCCTTACCCTTACCCTTACCCTTACCCTTATTAAGAGTCACTTCTACATCACCCTTAAAAGTCCCTTCTACATCACCTTCGCCCTCATTAAGACTCACTTATGCATCACCCATAATAGTCACTCTATGAATTGGAGGTTAATAGAATCTCCAAGAATACTAATTAGTTTGTTTTAGTTTAAAAGCATTAATTTTTTTATTATCATAAATTAGTTTGTTTTAGTTTAAAAGCATTAATTTTTATTATCATAGAATCTCCAAGAATACTTAAGTCTTCTGCACAACTTTAAAAGTCACTTGCACATCACTTTTAAGAATCACTTCTACATCATCCTTAAAAATCACTACATCTATATGTCTACATCTCAACTAGTTTTTGTAAATGAGTATATGTCTACATCTCAACTAGGTTTTGTAAATGAGTAAGCTTCCACTCATTCAAAAATGTTAATGACTAAGCTTCCACTCATGCAAAAATTTTAAAAGTCACTTCTACATCATACTTAAAAATCACTATGACATAATGGTATATGTCTATATCCTTTTAGCAAAAGTCACTATGACATAATCGTATATGTCTATATCCTTTTAGCTGTCAACTAGTTTTTGTAAATGAGTAAGTTTTCACTCATGCAAAATGTTTAAAAGTCTTGGGTTGTTAATCTATTTCATTACATTTAATAAAAACAAACTTTTAACCAATCAAATCAACTAAGTTTTTTTTTATAATTCTTTCACCAAATAAATTTTAAATTTTTACATTTAAATAAAAAATAAATTCAAATTATATATATTTTGAAAACTATTTCTCAAAAAAGTCTATATCTAAAAGTTACATTCTCGTAATTTTAATAAAAATAATTTTAATTTCTTGGATATTTAACTTTTTAATAATAAACTAAGAATTAGAAGGCAAACAGAGCAGAACTCATAGGGTCGCTTACACAAGGAATGGTCAAACCAATTCAATTGATTAATGTGAAGTGATTCAAAATATATAGATGTAGCTTATCCTAACAAACCGACACCTAGATCCATAAGTTGTGGATCTGAAACCTCTACATACTAAACATAGAAAGTACACATCAACCCCAATCCTAGATACTCGGCAAGCATTTCTACATTATTCCAACATACCCCCTTAATGTACAAATGGATTTTCTACAACACCTAATTTCTGCCTAAGGATCTCAAAGTGAATCTTGCCAACATGTTTGGTAAATATGTCAGCGACATTATCACTTATGTTACAATAAATAAGTTTAATTTCCTTAGACTCAATCTTTTCTCTGATAAAATGATGTTGCAGTTCAATGTGTTTTGTCCTTGCATGATAAACAAGGTTGTGTGCCAATTTGACTGCACTTTGATTATCACAATGTACTTTTGTGGGTTTTGTTTGCTTTTCTCCAATGTCTTCAAGAATCCTCCTCAACCAGACAACTTCACATGTTGCACTAAACATGGCTTTGTATTCATCTTATGTGGATGATAGAGAAACAGTTGGATGTTTCTTGCTGCTCCATGATACAACTCTGGATCCAATGTTGAATGCATATCCTGTAGTAGATATTATGTCATCTAGATTTCATGCCCAATCAGAATCAGAAAAACCTGCCAATTGAACATCAAACTTATCAGTGTGTAAAAGACCAAAGTTCATTCACAACAGGATTTGAACCCGAAATCCGACGACAGAATCTGACGACATCCGATGTATCGTACAGATGTGTCGGACAGTAACGATGAAAAGTACTTAGCCTTTTCAATTATTTTAGCGCCGTTGAATTTTCGACACTATGGCGTAGGATTTCCAACACTAGGGCTATTTCGACACTAGGGCGTAGGATTTTCAACACTTGGGTGTAGGATTTCCGACACTAGGGCGTAGGATTTCCGACACCAAGGGCTATGTCGTCGGATTTTCGACACTAGGGGAATATATATATAACCACAACCATCCGAACACAATATCTCTTCGCGAAACAAAGAAACCAATCAATAATTTCACGACGGAGCCAACACAATATACCTCCACATCCGGAGGTCACGCAGAGGAGGTTTGCCGGAGGTCCCGCAGAGGAAGTCGCTGGAGGTGCTACCTGAGGTCAAGTGTGTTTACGCAGAGGAGGGTTTGCAACAATCAGGGTTTGCAGAGGCAGAGGAGGGTTTGGTTTGAAACAATCATTCAGGTCCCTCTACAATGAACTCCCTCATTTGAATTGGTTAGAAACAATCATTCGGGTCCCTCTACAATCAACCATTTTAGTAGTGCATGTCATCTGCACTGACTTTCGACCAACTCCTCTTCAGCATTATGTTCTTTTAGTTGGGGGTTTTGAGATGTATCTCATAGCACTAGCACTACAGATAACAATACTATTGTGTTGTCGAATTCATAGCATTACAGTTAACAGGATTTCATGGGTAATTTGCAGCCTAAGCTTCTACATCATTTGAGTGCACAAATTGCCATATTTGTAGTGATGACGTTGGTCTCACAGTGGATGGAGAGCTTTTTGCTTCCTGCAGCAAATGTGCATTTCCAATCTGCAGGACGTGCTATGAGTACGAGCAAAGTGAAGGTAACCAGGTTTTCCCTCAATGCAAAACAAGATTCAAACTCCATAAAGATAAGTGCTCTGGATTTTTTTGGGGCAATGCCAGTTTACATAGCTTAGATATGCTTAACTTTCTGCATAGTATGATTTTTCTTGAGACCCTACACACTGCTTCCCTAATTTTTTTTAGTACATTTGTCGATCTGCAAGATATTTCAATGGGTATTTACTTATCAGGGCGGTCCTTTTAGACCTGTTATGGATGGCTTTCAAGTGGGATGCTGTCAGAATGGCAGACATGGGACCTGCTCTACAAAAACTGAGAGTTTGATGGATTTGGCATGGTTTAATCACAGGTTCACTATTCATATTAGCTTCCCACATAACCAAATTGTACATGATATAATAGTAGCAACTCTCACAGCTTTAGTATCTCTTGCTTGCCTCCGCTTTTGGGACGAGATGGCTAAGCGAGATGTATTTGATCAGGCATTTTGCTGTAATCGTTTCTCTTTTCTCACCAAATCAATGTCTTGTTTTTTTTTCATTTTATTGTTTCTTTGTGTCTATGGCAAACGAACTTGTGACCCCTCGCTGAGACATGACTTTTAAAGAACTGAGTAGACTGTGTTGAGTGAATTTTGAAGAACTTGACTATTCACTAAATTACTCGTTGTTTGCATATTGTACAAGAGTTTACTTGGAAAATAAATTGGCTGATACACTCACTTGGGGTTTCCAGAATTAGGAACTAGCGTTACAATAACGTGCCTGGTAAGAAACCTGCCCTCATTTCCAAACTGCATTTCTAGTTTCCTTTCATTTAGACTTTGGTGGAAACATTATTTTTGTCTCCTCTGAGATTGAATCGACTTACGATTCCTTTTTTTTAAATTAACTCACCAATAAGGGCACATGTCCTCTAAAAACCCTTGTTGAATAAACAATTAGGAATTCCAATTTTATTTATAAAATACCCAGCTGAGTTGTCGTGGAGGAAAGTATCCATATCATATGGGCTTGGAACCCCCATTTTGATTCCAAAACATTTTTTGCGAGACCAAATCCCATGATTTGGGTATTTTTATGAAAACGTAGATTCCCTTGGGGTGTTTTTCTTTCCATGTGTATGGGTCTGATTTCATTTCTGGTAGCTTTTGAAATGTTGAAAGGAACTTAGAGAAGGAAGAATTGTAGGTGGATATCTACTAATTGTTTGACAAAAGTCCTCAACCAAGTACTTGTCCACTAAGTGTTTGACAAAATGCCTAAACCAAAATTTCCATATCTCCCTCATTCGGATTTTGAGGACGGAAAAAATATACAGGGTTCGACTCAAAGATTCAACCAAGAAATTTCCAGAAATCCTAGTAACCCTATTTTTTGGTCCATAATCCAGCTAGCAAAGTGTGTTAATTAGGCCCCTTCCAGGTTGATTTTTTTTTTTACTTTGAAAGAGACCCATTTGATATGGAGAAGTGAATATTAGTACTATATAGTTCCTTTAGGTTTTCACCCATAAATTTTAAATAATGACCTTAGATTTTGATTTCATCTCCCTCAGAAAAACCTTTATTGTTTACCTTCTGGAGGCCAAATCTCACTCAATTTTAGCTCGATTTTCACCAAACAAAAGGAAATGCGTTAATTATACATGTAATTTATTTATAATGAACTTAGGAAATTTTAGTCTTAGATAATTTGTGAAAGGTAGATTAGACAGAACAACTTTCATGCCAAGAGGCATTTTTCCCATTTTGAACCTAGTTTGAAACCAATTTTTATAAATGATTGGGGGTACACTCGTAAGAACAACTTTCCCTCTGAGGCATAGATGAATGTACCTATGCAAGTGCCATGACTTGAACCGCCTTGGTAGCCATTGATAGCAGTTCTGTGGCCTTTTAGCTCCATAGTTTTTACCATCCAATTGATTATTAGCCATCACAAGTGCCATGGAGGGAACATATCCCAAATCAAATGATGACATGGAACTCCAAAGTTTATCTTCACAGGATTTTGTCAAATCCATTTCTTTCTCTCGAATTGTCAATTTTTTAGCAAAATAATATTATTTTTTTCATATAGGGAAAAAATATATTTTTGAAGGAAGTTAAAAGTGATTTGACTTAGAAAATTGGCCACTTCTCCAAAAGTGACAAGTATCTTGTAAATCGTCAAGTCTCTTTTGACCGGATGGATTGCACGTAACCCTAACCTCTCAAATATCTTTATATATGAGGAGGGTCCTTTGTAATAGTTAACATTTATTCAACAAGGAATATAAGCTCTGTTGGTATTTT
>LPNX010973552.1:159477-238699 GCA_001517045.1 Pseudotsuga menziesii
GCATCTTCCTCCATCATCCAACCATTTTGGATGGCTAAGATTCTAAAATGTCACTAGTGACCACTTAGCTTTGTATATATCCTTCATGTTTTTTGAAATCTGATTATAGATCAAACCTACCCTCTTTATATTGATATCTACCATTGACTAGTTTCATATCTTTGCCTTCCTTAATCTTAATTTGTGACTTGTGAGCACTGGATATTTGGTTATGGCCTTATCTCTAACTATAGCATAGTTGTATCTTTGGCTGTTGCTTGGGACTCATTTTTTGCTCTTCATGCTCAAACTCTTTGGATTTATATCAGGCTCTAATACTGTTGTTGGTTCAGGCTCTGATACTCCTGTTGGTTCAGGCTCAGTCTTGGCCCTGATTTCATATCTATCCTTCCATCCTTATTATTATCTTGCTCTAGCTGCCTGACAGTTTTAACTTTTCTACTAAGTGGAAAATTTACTACTGGGATCTCTGGCCCAACCATTCCAAAACTATTATTGAATATTTTCTTCTATTTTTGCTTTGAACTTCTTTTTCCAAATAATATATACTTGAAAAGAATAATCCAGACTTTACAAATTATTTTTTCCTTCTGTTGGCACCAGAATCTACCTCATGAGAATTTTTATATTCTGACAGCATGCATGTAAAGAAATATCTTAATTCTCGTTGTTAGAAGCTCATAATCCAACATATTTTCACCAAAGCACTCATCTTTTCACCAAAGCACTGAGTTTTGTGTCAATCTTATCAATTTCTCATTATTCCGAACTTCTATCCTGACTAGTTTAAATTAATCTATCTGAATGGCAGATAACACAGCACCAGGGAGACCGCATATTTGTCCACATTAACATTTACCTTGACAAAAAAAATATAACATCAAATGTAGAAAAGTGGCTACCAAAATAAGTGATCAATATGTGGATCAGTTGAGAAGTATTACTTTGGCTGCTCTGTGGAAATATTAGATTCAAACCATAAACCTATCATCTCTACCTTCGAAAAATTTCATATCCCCAAAGTAATCTCCAGATATGAATGTTCAGTTCAAGACAGAGGTGTTTGCAGCCGTTCAGAATTCCCAATATGTTTTAGGCCATCCACATAAAAATTTTGGCACTTGCTTACCAGATCCAGGTCCAAGCATAGCTAACAACATGTCTCTTAAACACGCTTCCAAGTCTCATGAGTGGATCCATGGAACTCTAAAAACTAGTTACCAAAATTTTCTTTGAGGATATTTCTTATGGCTTGGGTCGCAGTACCCGAACTCATGAATGTTATAGAAGTGATAAATATCATCTGAGTGATGGTTCAGTCCAAAGTTCCCCTTTGCATGATAATGATTCTCTACAAAATCAAATATCAACTCATGAAGCTCTGCCATATTCTACTGGATATTCATTTTACAATTCTCCATCAATTCAAAGTTGTTCATCTAGTGGAATCCTAGCATCACCACAAGTATCACAAAATTACCCTTCTGGTCTACATTATTTCCATTTACCACAAGAACCATACGACCTAGATGGAAGTGGCTACAGTGGCACTAAGCAAGAAGAAGATTTGAAATATATGTTGAAGAAACTAGAGACAGCATTACTGGTGTCTGAAAGTGATGATCCTAACAAATTTTGGATCCACTTATGAGGAACATAGGTTTCCAGAATACTCGGAATGGAATTTTGAGGCAATGCATGACACAACTGATAATTATTTCCAAATCTCCTTGTCTGTTTAACCCAAACCAGAGCAGGTAGAAGTTTCCTCAATGACATTGAATCATGTAAAAGTAGAAATAGTGAATGAGGTAGATCTGGGGATGGTTTGTTCTACTACCATAAATTCCTCAAAAGAAAAAAAGGAAGAACTGGAGTTTGATATCCCATACAGTGATGAAAAAAGAATTGCTAATTGCATGCGCAAAGGCTATTGCGGATTCTGCTAATGACTCAGTTAGGATAAACAAATTGATTACATAATTGTGACAAGTAGTGGCAATATGTGGTGAGCCAATGCAAAGGTTGGGTGCTTATATGGTAGAAGGTATTGTAGCAAGGTTGGTTTCATATGGAAGTATAATCTATAAATCATTGAAGTGCAAAGAACCTACAAGTCCAGAACTTCTTTCATATATGCAAGTTCTCTATGAATTTTGTCCTTATTTTAAATTTGGGTATATGGCTGCAAATGGTGCCATTACAGAAGCATTCAAAGTTGAAGATATATTGCACATAATTTACTTTCATATTGATCAAGGTAGCCAGTGGGTTACATTAATTCAAGTTCTTGCAGCTATGCCACATGGTCCACTTCCAAACATATATTCTAGCAGGGTTTCCTTGTTGATATGATAATACAATGTTATTAGTACAGTACTAAAAAGAATATGCATTGGACAAGTTGAATAAACCTGACTAAATTAGATGTTTACAAAGAATGAAAAGAGTGTCCATGGGATCATAACAGTAGAACAAGATTCATGACAGAGGGCGGTTTCAACAGAGGAATAACTCTATTAAACAACAGAAATTGTTATGAAGAGAAATTTTATAGTATTTGTCCCCAAACATTGGCAAAGAGGTTTGAAATATTCTGTATGTGTCGTGTCCTATGTACTCCAGCATATTTCTTAGCTGGATTGCCTCTTGCAGTTGGTGATGCAACTTCATGTCTACAGGCTATACTTTTCCTTTTAAAGTACTAAAGGACCCCTAACAAGTCAAAACTCTTTTTCTCCAATTGTGGTTGTAAATGTGGGATGAATTCCCACATAGATTTGAATTTTACCTATTAGGCTATTTGTGGTTATTTTTAGATTTGATCACATATCAATCTACATTGGCATGATATACACATTCAAGCAACATAATTGGATTCTGTAAGTAGTTCTGAAGGAATTTTCATTTGTTGTTGTTGTATTTAGATGGTTAAGTTTGTTGAGCATCTTATATAGCTGGATATTCCAACTCATGAATGCATTTTCCTATGAATCTCCTTTATTGTAGTTTTGAGCAGTAATAACATAAGTTGATTGTTGTGTTTGTGTAGTTCCAGTGTATGGTGATTTACTGTTAGTCATTCCCTTTTATTGTTTGTTTTGTTGCATACAATACTAAGAATGTTTAGACCTTCATGTTTGTTTCCTTCTTTTTTTTCTTGATTACATATTGTTTTTCCTTTTTATTCATGGTTTTTTTGTTGTTGTTGTCATTGAATTCACCTTCAGTTTTGATTCATCCTTCTAGTTTTTTCTTGATTACAAATTGTGTTTTTTCTTTTATTAATGATTTCTTCTGTTGGTCATTGAATTCATTAATGATTGCAGACAGAGAAAATATATTATTACAATTCAGCCACAAGAGCATAGACTTGGAGAGAGAGAGAGAGTCTGTATGTGTGTGTATTATGATAACAATAATAATAAATAAACTATAACCATAAAATAAATATAACACTAACCTCTAAAACAAATCTAATAGTTGAGGAGAATGAATGGAAAGTCTTTAACAAAACAAAAATGAAAATGCCATGGGTAGCTAAACTCCTTGGCTAATTAAGGTCATCTTCATAAATATGCTTTCCCAATAGAGACACATAGTCACCCTAAAAGATAAGACACTTCACGACCAGTAGTAGAGAGGACAATCAAATCCAACAGGTAAGACACTTCACAGCCATCAGAGAAGAAGATACAATCACGCCCAGCAGGTAAGACACTAAACAGTCACAGTTCAGAAGCAGAGAGGATAAACAACCCACAACCCAGCAGTTTACATCTCATTCGTGACTTTTCCTTTTTTTACTTTGGGAACTATGTATAGTCTTACCTATATACAACAAGTAGGATTGACCTACTTCCACATCAGTTCGAACCTAACCAACAAGGAATATGTATCAACAAATCCCACCACATTGGACAGCTCCAAATGGTTGGCATCTATTAATAGCTCTTAAGCAAAATCCCCTGACCATATGCTGTTGTGAATATCTTCTATCATCGCCCCTCAGCCTTGTTTCTATTTTTTTGGTGTATCCTGATATTGTTGATGTCTTTGATAAAATTACATGGTTGGATTGCTTATGTGACTTCTTTCTTGTACCCTCAAGAATATGTAAAGGCCAGTGACTTTCAATTGCATGGCAGTTGTTTGGAGGCTATGATTTCCTTGTACTCATGCTTCATTAATGGTGATGTTGGTGTACGGGTTCTAATTAATAAGACTCCCTTCAATATTCCTAATCATTGTTATATTCTTTCAGTGATGATCTTTTACTTCCTTAGATTTGAATCTAATCATTTTAGTATTTATATTCTTTAGTAATAAAATAATAATGGCCACGATCCCATTCCCTTGTGAGAAGAAATAAATTCAGCCACAAACTAGAAAAATTTGCCACAAGTCATCAGGTGATCCCACAAATATCAGCCTGATTTAGTCTTTGATGCCACAGTAATGCACAAAGCCATTACATAAGAAAGGGACAAGACTCTAAATATAATTTCCAAAAGCACAAAATAATATTTAAAAATTATGAAAGATACATTGACGATAGAAAGGTATTCAAGGAGACTCCTTAAATAGTTCCCAAGAAACAAATTCATGTTTAAGGGACACAACCCTTATGTCCTAATAATTTTTGTAACTAATAATCTAATTTATGTTCATTATGAAGGAGCTCTAGTTCAAGATCCTAGTACAGAACCCACCAAGCCATCAAACAAACTAGCAGGAAGTCCCAAGGCCAAACTCACTTTGCACAGGGTAATACTCTATAGGTCCAATGATATCTATAGCATATCTCAAAGTAAACTTGTTACTTAATACAATTTTTTTTTATTAATATACAGTATCCCGTCGGTTATCCTACGTTCAATGCCTAGCAGCTATTGTCAGATTTCATGTCAATCTGATGAAATTGCTATGGCTCCAACGGTAGATTGTCGTAGGAAATCCGACGGCCTTGCCATAGGAAATCCGACGGCATTGCCATAGGAAATCCGAGGGCTTGGCCGTAGGAAATCTGACGGTCGTGCCGTAGGAAATCCAACACCCTTGGCTTGGTTGTCGACTATCCGACGTTACTCCACCGACGACAAAAAAAATTGAGGGTGTCGAATACCCGACAGGTTATTGTCGAATTTCAGACATGTTAGCCATCGGATTTTGGCCTCAAATTCTATTGTGATTGTCCCTTTCAGGTTTCTAAGGAATTTCTTTGTTGCTATCCAATGGTTGTCATTTGGTTTAGCCATCAACTGGCTCAAAATTTTGACTGCATATGATATTTCTGGTCTTGTGGTAGTGAGATAATTCAGGCTTCCCACCAACTGTCGATACAAAGTACCATCTGTATCCTTTGATCCATCTTGACTGCATAGCTTCACATTTTTTTTCTAAAGGAATTGTCGATACTTTGCAATCACTCATATTAAATCTATTATGTATTTCGCTCACATACTTACTTTGAGTGATCATTGTTTTGCCATATTCTCTCCAAACTTCAAGTCCCAAACATTAGTGTAGTTCTCCAAGGTCTTTCATTTCAAACTCTTGTGACAGTTGATTTTTTATTTATGTAATCAACTTACATGCATTCCCTGTAATGATGAGGTCATCTACATATAAAGATATCAAACAAATATTTCCTTCCTTATCTTTCTTCATGTAAAGGTTAGGGTCAGTTTTGCTTTTAACTAAACCTTTCTGATTAAAGAAGATATCAATCTTTATGTACCATGACCTAGGAGCCTGTTTTAATCCATAGATAGATTTCTTTAGTTTACATACAAGATGTTCCTGTCCTTTATGTACAAAGCCTTCAGGCTGAACAAAGTAGACTTCTTCTTTTAAATCACTATTTAGGAAAGCATATTTTACATCTAATTGATGGATTTTCCATTTATGTGTTGTGGCTAATGCAACCAGAATTCTAATTGTGTTTAGTTTTGCTACTGGTGCAAAAGTATCTTCAAAGTCAATTTCCTCCTTTTGTGTATAGCCTTTTACTACTAGTCTTGCTTTAAATCTTTCTATGCTACCATATGATTTAAGATTATATTTAAACAACCATTTACAGCCTATGAGTGTCTTATCCTCTGGTAACTCAGTCAATTCCCAAGTCTGATTTTTCATAATTGAGTTATATTCTTCATTCATTGCTTCAACCCATTCTGCTTGATCTTTGGCTTGTTTGTAATTCATTGGTTCACTAATATTCATTATATTAGACATTAGAGCATAATCATTGTACCTTGGAGGGGGACGAATCTGTCTTGTTGACTTTCTTAGCATTAAATTACCTACAGGGGTTCCATCCATAATCCTTTTGCTTTCTGCCGTGTCTTCCCTAAACTTGTAGAAGTACTCATTCTGCTTTTGCTACTTTCATTGTTGTTTCTGCTACTTTCACTGCTGCTTCTGCTTCTTTCAGTGATGCTTCTGTTATTTTGTTCCTCCTGCTTCTCTTGTGGCTCTTCCACTTCCTGCTCCTGAACTATTGAGTGTAACTTGACATATTCATCATTGTTAGTCAGACTATGCCATTGTTATGTTTTGTTACTTGTATCTGTATGTTCATGGAACACCACATCTCTATTAGCAATTAATTTATGAGTGCTAGGATGAAACAGCTTATAGTCTTTTGATCATTGCAATACCCAACAAAGACCCATTCAAGTGATTTAGCATCTAGTTTCCTCCTATCATCTTTTGGTATGTGGGCAAATGCTTTACAACCAAAGATTTGTAGATGCTTAACTTATGGTTTATATCCATTGAAAACCTCAAATGGTGTTTGAAATTCTAATTTCTTTGTCGGACTGATATTTTTCAAATATACAACAGTATTCACAGCTTCTGCCCAAAAGCCATTCGAAATTTGCTTACCTTGTAGCATGTTGTGTGCACATTCAACTAGTGTTCTATTCTTTCGCTCTGCTATCCCATTTTGCTGAGGAGTGTGCGATACTATAAAATGTTGTTGGATGCCATTCTCCTTACAGTATTTCTTGAAAGCTCCAGACACGTACTCACCACCATTGTCGGATCTGAGAATTTTAATGCATTTTTCTATCTACTTTTCAATCATGGTTCTGAACTCCTTGAAGTATTCAAATACATTTCCTTTCCTCCTTATGAAGTACACCCATGTATATCTAGATCTATCATCAATAAATGTCAGAAAATATGATGCACCTCCTAAAGATCTAGTTTGCATAGGTCCACATAGGTCTGTATGAATTAATTCAAGCATACTAGTTTGCCTCTTTTCTTGATGTACTGGGAATTCATTTCGATGTTGTTTGCCAAATGCATATGCACTACATTCTAAATGTTCATTCTTTATTACAGGCAGACCTTCAACCATAGATTTCTTTTGAAGTAATACAAGATCATGGTGGTTAATATGGCCATACCTTTGGTTCCAAAGTTCCTCTGTGGTGATTACAGTGGATGCAAGTGCCTGATGACCGTCTTTGCTCACATCCAGTTTGTATAGTCCTCCACATCTTGAATCTGTAGCAATAATCTTGTAGTGGTTTTGAATGTCTTTGATATGACACTCGTACTTGCCAAACTCTACTTTCAGGTCATTCTCAGTTATGGTTGAAACAGATATTAAATTTTTCTTAATGCTTGGCACATAAATGACATTATGAATCTGTCTCAATTGACCATTAGATAATTTTACTTTTATTATTCCATAACCTTGCACTTGGTGTGACCTATTATCTCCTAAATAGATATGAGTGCCATCATATTTCTCATTGTATTCATCGAACCATTCTCTCTTACAAGACATATGTGTAGATGCACCTAAATCTATGAACCATGCATTCTCATCGTCTGTCTCAACAGACGGAGCATCTTCAGAAATAAATAATCTCAGATTTTTAAAATCATTAATTTAAGAGGTGTTTGTATTTGCAAAATTTCCATTGTGACTTCCATTGTAGTTTCTATTTCTATAGAATTTCTTCTGATAATGGTTTCTATTGAGGTGTCTTGGTTTGCCCCAATGATGACCATCTACATTATTTCTATCAGAATCAGTCTGAGCCATACCTTTATGTTTTGAATGAAATCTGCCTCTGTCTCCATTCTATGATTTGCTCTGATACCAACTAAGAATTAGAAGGCAGACATAACAGAGCTCATAGGCTCGCTTACACAAGGAATGGTCAAACCAATTCAAATGATTAATGTGAAGTGATTACAATATATAGATGTAGCTTATCATAACAAACCAACACCTAGATCCATAAGATGTGAATCTGAAACCTCTACATACTAAACATAGAAAGTACACATCAACCCTACTCCTAGATACATTATTCCAACAAATAACATATTACAAATTAATCAATTAAATATTGTAAAAGTGAGTGAAATGTAATTGAATCAAATATATTTGATAAGATAATGTTGAAATATAATTTAACCAACATAGTAAAGCATGAGTAGGCCTAATGGTTAAGAGCATGTGTTTCTTCCTAGGAAATTGGAGATTCAAATCCTTGATTGGTTTTTTATCTTCATAAACTTTGGTTTATCAAACCTAAAGAAACTAATTATTTTATCAATTTAAAATGATATCTACTTAATTTCAAAGAAAGAAAATTTAGTAAATATAATTTTAAATTGATAAAATAATAAATATCATGCAATAAATGTTTTTAAAATTAATATTTTTATCAACATAAATTATAATTTAAAAAAATATATTAATAACCGTTAAAAAAAATCAAAATATTTAATTTTCGTAATTATTTATATTAAAAAATATATAATAAAATTGGAAAATATGTATTTAAAATATTAAAACTATTTTTATATTAAATTTATCAATTTTGCCAAACATAAAAGTATAGTTTCAACAAGAATCTAACAACAAATAGGAAAAGAAACTAAAATATTTGATTTAAAGAAAAATCCATAAAAAGAGATTTTCGTAACAACCATTTCAAAATAAACACGTAAGAAAAATCCATGGAAATGAGCTTTTCTTCTTTTTATAAGAGACGGAGATAATATATTTTATTTACTCGTTTGGACACATATGATAGTGGTATTATGACGTTTGTAGCATAAAAGCTGCATGTTTTGAGAGTCCACCTGGAATCTTATATCTAACTGGCCCAGCCTGTAACCGATGACGACGGAAAAGACGTCAACCCCCACGCCGTTAGGCCAGAACTTCGGGAGTGAGCTAAACTGTATACCATTTATACCATTTTTTCAATAAAAAATTTGATCAAAATTTGACAAGAATTATTGAAATTATAGTTTTTGTTGGTTGAAATTGCATCAACTGTATATCATTTTTTCTTAGAAAAATTTTGATCAAAATATGACAAGAATTATTAAAATTGTAGTTTTTGGTGGTTAAAATTGCATATTGTAAATGGTCAAGAATTATTCAAAATATTAAATCCATTTCAATAACCAAAATTACAATTTCATCCAAAATTCTTTAACTAAATTCGGCCAAATTTTACGGACAAAAATACAAATAAACTAGAGTTTAACTCACTCAGCCAACGCGCCCCAAATGTTCGACGGAGTGACGAAAGTTAACTAGTTCGTTATACTTCATACTGCCATGAACAGTGACAGTTAACATGTTTTAGCGTGCATATAGTCTGGCAATAAGGAGGCCGGGCGTCATCATTCATATATGTGTATATACCAACTTTCATTAGTATTGGCTTCAGATTCCCTTGGGGGATATTTGATTGAAATAAAATGGGAGTATGTGAGTGCGGTGGGTAGCTGAAAGAAAGAAATTTCCTGCCAAACTGCAACTCCATTGATTGACTGAGACAATGACAATATTCATTTGTATATTAAGCCCATTGGCTCTCAGTGCTAATGGGGATGGCTTTTCATTCAAACTGGCCCCATTATGGAAGGAGGGACCATCCATCTACAACTGCATTCATTGCTTTATTAATCTCTCTGTTGGACCCCGCAACCTTTATGTAGTGAAGAAATAGCCAGTAAGAAGGAGAATGCCCATGATCTTGATGTAGGTGCTACCTTGCATTTGCATCTTGTGAATTGCGCTTTAAGTTGTTGTATCCATTGGATCACTGGAACAGATTGAGTGGCTGGAGAATCCATTTGGGCTTTGCTGGGTTTTGCTGTTCATTAACAGCAATTTCCTTCTTTCAAGATGGTGAGCGGGAATTCTCTCAATGTTGATTCAGCACCTCCCCAGGCAAGTCCTAATGATTTGCATGATACCTGTCTGTATGAATGGTAGATATGAATTATCTGTTTTTATTTGATTACTTCTCCTTTTCAATGTAGATGATATGTTGAGGTTTAGAGCCTTGTTACAGTGTCTACTGAGTTGTTGGGGTCCTTTTATTCGATTCATGGAATGCTAGAATTGCATATACAGATGATCATTTACTTGCTTACATTTTCATGTCTATGTGCAGAAAGTTATTTTTAGATGTAGGAGTTACCCTTTGCTAGGCCTTCTTGCAACTGCATGGAGTTTGTGTGATAGTTTTTCGGTTAAAGCACCAACCCCAGCAAATTTTGCTATCATTTGAAGAAACCTGCTAAATTGTTGTTTGTTTGATATGTATTAGTTATTCAGAGGTGGAAGTGAAGCTTGGTAGCTAGCTGTGTCTAATTCCACTTTGTGATTTAAATTATCAGTACTAGTACTAGAAGTAGCCATGTGATTCAATAAAGCACAAAGAGTTAAATTGTTTACGTGGCTTGTTGAGCTTTCTCTTTTAGGTGGTTAGATTAAGAATGTTCTAGAACTTCAAAAGATGTAAGTTTTAGTATACATAGGACAGGTAGAGATAGCTACAAGTTTTTTGTAACTTTTAGCTCTGACCCATAGATGCAGAGCAACGCATAGTAGAAGGTTCCAATAATGTACAAGGCTTAACAAACTCTGATGAAGAAACAAATGCAATAACTTCATAAAGAATTCCTACAGCATCCAAAGCGTTGCCTATAAGAACAGCAGTGTTTTTCCAGTATTTCTCTTGAGAGGCTTGAATTACCTTGCTTGAGATGATGAGAAGAACCTCTCTTCCTTACTAATTGTATGAAGCACTTTGAAACATATTAAGTCTCTGTAAGTACCTTTTTCAAGACAAGAGGCATCACTTTTCTCTGCACCTGAGCTCTTCAAATACCCCAGCAAATTTGGCTATCATTTCAAGAAACCTGCTAAATTGTTGTTTTCAAGACAAGAGGCATCACTTTTCTCTGCACCTGAGCTCTTCGAATACCCCAGCAAATTTGGCTATCATTTCAAGAAACCTGCTAAATTGTTGTTTGTTTGATATGTATTGGTTATTCAGAGGTGGAAGTGAAGCTTAATAGCTAGCTGTGTCTCATTCCACTTTGTGATTTAAATTATCAGTACTAGAAGTAGCCATGGGATTCGATAAAGCACAAAGAGTTAAATTGTTTACGTGTCTTGTTGAGCTTTCCCTTTTAGGTAGTTATATTAAGAATGTTGTAGAACTTCAAAAGATGTAAGTTTCAGTATACATAGGACAGGTAGAGATAACTACAAAAAAAAATTGTAACTTTTAGCTCTGACCCATAGATGCAGAGCAACGTATAGCAGAAGGTTCCAATAATGTACAAGGTTTAACAAACTCTAATGAGGAAAAAAAATGCCACAACTGCATAAAGAATTCCTACAGCATCCAAAGCGTTGCCTATAAGAACAGCAGTGTTTTTGCAGTATTTCTCTTGAGAGGTTTGAATTACCTTGCTTGAGATGATGAGAACCTCTCTTCCTTACTAATTGTATGAAGCACTTTGAAACGTATTAAGTCTCTTATTAAGTCTCTGTAAGTACCTTTTTCAAGATAGGAGGCATCACTTTTCTCTGCACCTGAGCTTTTCAAATAGAGCACGAGTGGGCCTAATAGTTAAGAGCATGTGTTTCCTCTTAGGAGGTCACAGGTTCAAATCCAGAGGGGTAGTGTATGTACACCTCTGTTTAGACTTTAGCAGTTAAATCACCGCGCCGAGACAGATTTTATAGTATTGAATATTATTTCTGCATGGAAAAGCATAGATTCTCCATGTTTTTGTGGGTTACAAAAGGTGTAATTGCAAGAGCCACCCAATTTACTATTGGACATTTTTCTGACCCCTAAATTGGCATTCAGTCATGAACACTGTGATAAGGTTATTGCTTGCGTTATATAACATGTGTATGTACACCTCTGTTTAAACTTTAGCAGTTAAATCACTGCGCCAAGACAGATTTTATAGTATTGAATATTATTTCTGCATGGAAAAACATAGATTCTCCATGTTTTTGTGGGTTACAAAAGGTGTAGTTGCAAGAGCCACCCAATTTATTATTGGACATTTTTCTGACCCCTAAATTGGCACAGTCGTGAACACTCTGTGATAAGGTTATTGCTTGTGTTATATAACATGGTTTGGGGTATGTACAGTTCAATGAGAGCTATTGGTAAACCAAAACTAAGAAACATCAGAAACATTACATGTGCTCACGAACAGCTATAAAAGGATAACCCTTTCTTAACATTGTTAGCAAAGAATTCGGTGAATCCTTTCTAAGCTCAATTAGCAACTATAGCTTTTTTATTGTGTAATAAAATCGATTCAACCGCTGTTGTTTGGGCAGTAGATGGGTGGGAATTCTCTACAAGTGGCCCAGGTTTAATTCTCAGCCGATTCCTGTATGGGCTCTACCTGAAAATCTCAAAAAGAACATGTCTGAGGAGTTTCTTCCGCCAAAAATTGAGTGGGTCCTGTTTAAAAAATTGTTTCAGCTCTTGCTGTTACAAAATTGAGTGGTATCTGTTTAAAAATGTGTTTAAGCTCTTGCTATTACCAAGAAAAAACAGTATCTATACAAAACTACTTATTCGTACATGCCCTTGTTCAATCTAGTTTGTGGTTTTATCATTTTGCAGGAATTTGCAGACAAAGATGCTGACAAGACGAGAACCGAAAATGAGTTTATGTCATCGCGGACTGCAACCTGGTGGTACTCTGCAATCCATAATATCACTGCTATGGTTGGTGCTGGAGTGCTCAGTTTACCATATACCATGGTATTCTTAGGATGGTAAGCAAACAAATCCTAAGATAGACACTGAAGTGGATGGATTGATTTTGTCATTCTAAAGTAAATTGCAATAATGGAACACTGGTGATTCTCAATAACAAAGGCCTTATCAAAAAGACAATTTGAAATTTGCCTAAAGGAAGTAATTCTGTGGTTCATTGACACCATAATAATAGTAAACAATTAACAAATCTCTGATCAAATCCCTGATCAGTGTACCGCTGAGAGTAATTAAAACCGCTGAGTCACACAATCCTAGACTGAATACCCTCAAGGGTTTGAATACCTCTGGGCGCTACCAGGTTCATTCATGTTCTTAGATCTTTTCTACAAGGAGGCTTATGCTATTTAAAGGTTACAACTGTTGCGTCTCTGAACATAGGATATACCTCTTTTCTTTATGGGAAACATCTGTCTATTATTAAACATACTGCAAAAGGTTTGGCATATTATGAAATCTTTTTCATGTGCAGGGGTCCAGGCATTCTGGTACATGTGATTTCTTGGTTGGTTACCTTATATACACTCTGGCAGCTGGTACAGATGCATGAGATCGTCCCGGGAAAGCGCTTCGATCGATATCATGAGTTAGCACAACATGCATTTGGAGAGAAGGTTGGCCTATGGATTCTTGTTCCCCCGAATTTGATGGTTGAAGTTGGTGTGAACATAGTTTATATGGTTACTGGTGGACAATCATTAAAGAAATTTCACCAAACAGTGTGCAGAAGTTGTAAACCCGTGAGGCAATCTTACTGGATCCTCATTTTCAGTTCTATTCACTACTTTCTATCACTGTTACCCAATCTGAGTTCTGTGGCAGGGGTTTCAATGGCTGCAGCACTTATGTCTTTATGGTATGCTTTCTGCAAATTCATCAATAGGAGTCTGTTGGTTTCTATATCAATAAACTGTGATGGGAAATAGGTGGTATCCGTAGTACTGTAACCTATTAGAGACAGTTACTATTCCTAAATTTCAGAGGGAAAGTCTTTAACTTGTCCAAAGCTAAGCTTAGTGATGGAAATGGATACTTTAGCAGTATGGTGGGAATGAACAGGAATACAATTTTGACTTTGTTAATCTGTTTTTTTGTGTAGTTACTCTACCATTGCCTGGGTAGCCTGCGTTTATCGTGGTAGAGTGGAGGATGTAAGCTATGACTATTTACATACCACACCTGCCACCACAGTGTTTCGTGTTTTCAATTCCTTGGGAGTAATTGGTTTTGCATATGCAGGCCATAATGTAGCTCTGGAGATCCAAGCTACCATTCCTTCGTCACCAGAAAGGCCGTCTAAGATCCCCATGTGGCGGGGTGTTGTTCTTGCATATTTTGTAGTTGCTCTCTGTTACTTCCCAGTAGCTATAGCGGGTTACTGGGCCTTTGGTCAGATTGTTTCTGACAATTTGCTCTTGACACTTAGAAAACCAGATTGGCTTATTGCAGCAGCAAATATGATGGTGGGAATACATGTTATTGGAAGTTATCAGGTATATTTGTATATTTTTAAACTATTGCTTGAACTTTAGTACATATTATATGGTATGCCAGCTCCAATATGTCAACTCTTAATTGATTTATACCTTTCAAACAGTTTACTTCTTCCCAACCACAGCCTGTGATGATTTCTGTTTCCATGCCAAAGGTTTGTGCTTCTGATATTGCGTCATAAAACTGCAGGTTTTTGCTATGCCAGTATATGATGGGCTGGAAAGACTGCTGGTAAATAAATTCAAGTTACCACCAGGACGTTGTCTTCGCTTAGTTGCTCGATTTTCTTATGTTGGTGAGTGAAATTTTTTGCACATATCATCAAATTAGCAGTGACTTTTTCATTTCAAAGTGGCTCCTACTTACATTCTTACCTGAAGGGCAGCTTTCACAACTTTCATCGCTGTTACATTCCCTTTCTTTGGGGATTTGCTGGGTTTCTTTGGAGGCATAGCCTTCACACCAACTTCTTATTTTGTAAGTTCTTCTAAAACAAAGCTAACAAGTATTTTGCTTAACTTGAGCATCCCCTTCATATGCATCAACTATTTGTAGGTATTGGGAAAGGCAACAACATAAAAATATACCTTATTGGTAGTGTTTTTGGTATTCCAAACTAGGTGCGATTTTTATTTTGTGTTATATCATGTTTCTTTCAGTTGCCCTGTATGATGTGGCTCGCCATATGCAAGCCAAAAAGATATAGTTTAGGTTGGCTAGTGAACTGGGTCAGTAATCTCAACCCTCCTAAGACATCCATATTATATATTTTTGAAATGTTGCATGCTCTTCTATGGAAAAATGCAAGTTTTGGATTTCTATCCTTACATATTCATCTTAAATTTGCTATGCATTCTTTTGTTTTCAATTATGTGTACATATTTTCAGGTTGATTGCTGACATGAGCATTTGTGTGTAGTTTTGTATCTTGTTTGGTTTTACAATTATGGTGGTGTCAACAATTGGTGGATTCAGAAGCCTTCTCGCAGATGCATATACTTATCACTTCTACCAGTGAATGTGATGTGAATGACCAGTGAAGTTACAGTTTCAAAAGAAGTTGTTGTAACAATGATTTAGACATTTTAGTTACTGTTGTTAGATACAGGATCTCTAACTTATACATATTGTTTATTTTGATGTAGATACATTATTTTTAAATTAGACATGTATTTTTATGCAGATATTTCAAATAAACATAGAGTTGTCATTATCATAGCCTTTGTATTCCCTATTCCCAAGTACAAATCTAATTTATTAGGGTGAATATTACTTTTGAAAATGTGATGTTAAAGTTCAAATACAAATGTTAATAACAAAAAAAATCCATGTTTTTCAGTTTCTATCAAAATTCTTAGCAAATAAAACTTTAAAATAATTTTAAAATTAATTTGAGCAAAATACAAAAGCTTTTAAAATAAATTTATATTTATGTTAATGCAAATTATTTTTTCTTCTGGTTAGTTTATAACATCATCCTTACCATTATTAGAACTTTGGAAGAGATATATTGCCTTATTATAAAGTTGTAAGCTTCTTCTTTTCAATGTAATTCTAACCAGGCCACTATGGGACCAAGTGAATTACTTGATAGAAGAAAAAAGATTTGACAATTGCAATATTAGATGTTTGTAATCTTAACTAAAAAATTACAAATTTTTATTTTTACAAAACAACTATGCCTATCAAAAAAATAAACAATTTTGGCTCTCAAAAAGAAGATAGACAATACTACATGCTTGTAATCTTTACTACAAATCTACAAATTTTATTTTTACAAAACAATCATATCTATCAAAGAAATAAACAACCTTGACTATTAAAGAAAACATAGACAATAGTCCTACTACAATTATGGTTTTACGAAAAAACCAAATCTCTCAAAGAATAATTAGTGCTTTTGTAAAATAGAATATAGAAATGAGTCCTTTTATTATAATTATCATTTTACAAAACAACTATGTCTATGAAAAATATAATTATTTTTTATTATAAAAAAAATGCAATTATAAAATTACATGCCTATGAAACTACAAATTTTATTACAAAACTAAAACTACTACAAATTTTAATTTTCTTTGATGTAATTTTACTATAAAACTACAAATTTTTCTTTTACAAAACAATTATATCTATCAAAGAAGTAAATGAATAGGCATTAATCCTTCTACTACAATTATGGTCTTACAAGAAAAACCACTTCTATCAAAGATATAATTAATTTTGTTGTAAAATAAAATATAGAAATCAGTCCTTTTATTATAATTATCATTTACAAAACAACCATGTCTATGAAAGACATAATTATTTTTTGTTATAAAAAAAAATGCAAGTATAAAATCACATGCCTACTAAAGATACAATTATTCTTGGTTTTAAAATAAAATATAAATATCAATTGAATGTTGTTAAACATAATTTAAAATTACAAGAATCTTTTGATTGATTAATGTTTCACATTATTTAAGAAAATGTTATATTATGATTTTTTAAAAGATGGAATTATGACAATTTTAATAAAGATTTGCATATCATTTATAATATTACATCCATAAGGTTTATAAGCAAAAAAAAAAAACTAAAATATAGAATAATGGTATAGCAAAGATAGAGATAAAAATATTTATATAAAAAATGATTAACAAATTAGAACTAATTACAGTTATAGCATTCTTAAGTAGAGAAAAGAAACAACCAAAAAATATGGAATAGGTAAAAATATAGGCTTTTTTCTAAGAATGTTTGAGATCTTTATATTAATATATAGATAAAAAATGTTAATAGTTGTCATAATTAACAATTATATGTTCATGCTTAATAATTATCATCATTAACAATTATAGGGTTCATACATATACATATAATAATAAAAAACTAAACTATGTTTAATTTAATATGTTGTTAAAATATAACAAAAAGGGTTAAGATTTAATTTCAATTTCATTAATTTAGACTAATTTCATTTTAAAGATTTTTAAAGATTAATGCAAAACATCCTGAAAGGAGTCTTTCCAAATCCAAGATTAGATTTTTAAAGTACAAAATCAAGTTCTGAAAATGACAATAAACCAAATGAAAATAATTATTTACATTACAAAAAATAAAAAACAATAAGCTCATAAAATAAAAAGTTAAAACCAAATGAAAATAATAATAAAAATCTATGTCTATCTTTAAAATAAAAGTAGAGAGAGATCTAATTTCTCAATGTGTAAAACAATTAAGGTAAAAAAATAAATTACACCTCTAGAAATTGGATTCTTTAGGTGTAAATTTGTACTCAATGTGTAAAACACTTAAGGTAAAAATTAAGTTGGATCCCTCTGGGTGCTTGAGAGATTAGTGTTTAAGATGGATCTATGCTAGTTTATACCATTCAAAGTTTTTAAAATATATTACATATCATTTACAAGTACTAGTATCATATACCTTACACCTTGAAAAATCACAATTATTGTAATATCCCTCTTAACATTGGAAGTAACTATATTTAAATTTTTACTCATGTGATAAAAACTAATAGATTTTGTAAAAGTTTTATTTTATTAATAAAAAAAGACTGGATTTTTATGGTGGTAAGTGAACCCTCAGTTGTAACATACCCATAACTGAAAAATAAATATTTATTATTTATTTCAAAAAAAAAAAAACATTATGTTAAATTTATTGTAAAGTTTTATGACCAAGTTGGTCAAGGATGACTGTAATTGAAGAATTATTTATTTTAATAATTAAATAGAAGAGACACCTACCCAAGGGAGATTGTTAAATGAGTGTTCACTGACCCACTAGGAGGAATGAGCAGCTGGCACTAGCATTTCACTTTCTAGTTGTTACAGGAAGCATAATCCCTAAAATTGTGGTCATGTTCCTTGAGAGGGGGAACTGAGATGGTGGCTCATTTAATTTCAAAACTGACCCAAAGACCTAGGCAATCTTATAAATACCATCAAATTGAGCAGGGGGCTCACTACTCATTCTGAATTCTAGGTGAATGAACCTTGTGATTGTTGCAAATTGAAAAACCAGGCACACAAGGAACTTGATGAGGGGATAGCTAAAGTGCAATTGTTGAGTTAAGTGTGATAGTGAGTGTTAAGTTGCAACAAGTTTGTTGTGTGGGATGTATTCAGAGATCTTCATCCTAGTGGTTCAGTGAACATGCTCGGGGGTCCTAAGCAAGTAACTTTGGTTGCTTTAGGAAAAGGTTGGGTGCAACAGTCTCCTTTGGGTGTTGTCCCCTTCTGCATATTATCCAGGTTCAATTGTTATTTAATTCTGAATCTGTACTTTTAGTTGGAATATGTTCAGTAACCTTAATTGGAATGATGGGATATGTTATGAACTCTATATCTAGAAGCTGTTAGAAAAGTTACATTTTCGTTTACTCAAATGAAAGGTTAAATCTATTTTCTTTAGTCATTTTCGTAAAGTATTTCCTTAGCTTAAATAATGTTTTTCTTTCCTCTTGGTATAATCTTGAGAGTACTTCTATAGTATTTCTACATTAGCTCTTACAAGGATTATAAGGAAGGAAAATCATAATAATTGTAACATCCCCTCAGAACGCAACCAAAAAAATGTGAAGTGTAAGTAAGAATCATTGTAAGTATTATCCTAGCGTCACCAAATTATATATGGAATTTATATTGCTAGGAGACTGAAAAACGTGCACGACTAAAACGATGATTGGCGGAAAATCCACTAAGGGAGGGATGTTTTGGCTAGGGAGCCATGACTTTAGATGATAGGTGCCATCTTAAGTGTCATGGACACTAAAGTTGTATTACTATATATGTTGATTTTAGCTTCGACAAAAATGTGGTAAAATACCTTTGAAATCCCTCTCATAGAAGATCTTCTACACAAAAATGATTAGAAGTTAAGAAGAAATAATTTCATTACCTAATAACGCTAAGATCTACGAGATGAAGGTATATACATACAGATACATATATACTTTATAGATGGGTGAATTATATGATTATAAAATAAATAGTGAAGCTAAACCTAAAATAGTATTTTTCTTTTAACAAGTAGAAATTGCCTTTTATGAACCCTTTTAAAATGGGTACATGCCACAGTAGTTAAATGGAAATGTTATAACTAAATTAGGTTACTTATTACTGCCCCTACCTATTGTGATTCAAACAACCTATTATTATTACAATATTTCTTTGAGACGTCCTTTTGAGGGCAAGTGTGAACGCCATGTGTCCTATGAGGATGTTATTTCAAAATGTTTCACATATGAGGCATTGGAAGAGTCAAATTGGCATGCTCTCAAACCCACAACAAACTGTCGAAGTGGTTATTCATAAAGCATATAGTTCTTGTTAAAAACATTTAAGCTACAACCTTGTGGATGGTATCGCGACTTCGTGGAAATGAATACCCATGCCTATTGTTTAAAAACCATTAGTATCCTGGAGAGTTTTGTGGGATATGTTCCCTTTTGAGAATAGAACGTGTAAATCTCTTGGGTGCCACTTGGCTTCTGGAGCGTCAAACTGCTAGTGCTTTTAAACAAAGTAGTTTCTCTTAGAGGGGGATATACTTTCAGGGAGGTCAAAACTTGAAAATATGCCGCATGTTATGTTGCTAGGAATTTTGTTGCACCTTCTGCGGACAGAAGCTGTTCCTCTGGTCTGAATGGTTCAGATCCAGAACAAATGGTTCACAATAAGGTTAGAAGACTTTCCCTAGAAACTACAGACACCTGGAATGAAATCTTTGATGGAGTGATGTGGTTCTTCTCTTATGACAAAAGGTCTCCAAGAAAACACCTGCAAAAACACATCAAACACACAAGAGATCAAAGATACCAGAACATCGTCTATAGATCTATGTCAATGACTAAGGACTCTGACAATAATATTCAGTATTATAACATAACAAATATATGGGAAAGGAACCAACTTTACATTAATAAAATGAAGAAAGAGTTTACAACCTATGCCTTAGTGTTGATATGCTCTCTCACAAAACCGACATCTTGTCCCCTATAGCTCCAACTTGCTCCCTCAAGCTCTCTTGAATGACTTAGGCCAGAATATCAAACCAGCAACATAACATTACTCTCCCCTCAACCATGGGAATTGATCTTGCTTTTATAGGCTTGCAATGGATAGGGATGGTTGAGAAATTGATGGGTGAGGTGGCTAGGAGATCCTACAAGGATGGATCTCGAGCCCAACTGACCCAAGTGATCAGGGATAAGGGTGCCATGAAGCCTTGTTTCGAGAAGTTTCATGAGAACTTCTCTTTTTCACTTTTTACCAAGGGCACCGCTCTTTGTTCACCATGACAGAGCGGTTCTGGGCAGAATCGTGCCTTTCTTAATGGGTAAAGGCGGTGCCACTGCTTACTGCCAATGCATTACAGGCAGTGCTGAAGAAGGTACCGCTTTTTTACTAAAGGGTAGAAGCGGTGCTAGAATTTCATATACAAATTTGATGTCTTGACCAATGCTCTTGGCTTCACAATTTTGGATTGAGGGCAACACTGAAGTTTGGGATCTTATCACATGCTAATGACGAGATTTAGGTATAACAGAATGCCCCCCAAAGCATGAGGTTAGAGGGATATGATATACGAGAGCTTTGAAAGAGCAAGTTATCACTTCGAGGCAAGAATCAGCTTGATCGGAGATCATCAACCATGCATTTTCAATACATCAATACTTTTGACTCATGAGCAAAATGTGTCTTCTTCATGGCTGCAGACCAATACAAGGCAAATCCATGAGAGAGATAAACAAACATGGCTACTAGAATACAACGTAGATCTATGTGATAGAGGACTCAAACTCAAACATACCTACCAGACATACAATGTAGATCTATGTCATACAGACACAAATTTGAGCATAGCCATGACCATACAAATGTGGATCCATGCTGGTACTTCATACAATATACTCCATGGCAACCTGGGGAGAAAACTATGAGTGCTTTCCAATAGATACCCAGGGTCTTCGTCTCGTCTTCCACAAACTACGATTCTATCCATGTGATTACAATGATCTGAAGTCGAACATGGTAGAAACCACTTGATTACCTGTCAATGATGTGAACCATTAACAAGTGCGAGGGAGATCACCATTAATGTCAATGATTCCCAAGGTACACTAGTACAATCTACTAAGTGTGAATAGATGATCTAATGTCGAACACTTAGTCGAATATCTCGATCAAAGGTCAATGATGTGAACCTATGTCAAGAGCAAGAGAATCTGTCATTGAGGCATACATATCTCAAGGTACTAAACTTGTTTCTAAGACTAATTCCTGGATGATGAGCTGATGTCGACAGGAATAGTCTCGTTGAGGGAGGGCCATGATGAATCCCTCATCGACGACAGGAAACTTGGAACAAAGTTTTGGAATGTTGTAGATAATGTAACCATTAGACTGACTCAAAAGGTACTGACACAAAGGTTGTTTTAACTGCAGAGGTAAACTTCTAACTTCCCTTTGAACATCGGGCGGACGACAAAAGACTTGGCAGCATTGACTCGACGAGGCGGAACACAATACGAAAATGGACAATGCATTCTTTGAAAGACTAAAAGGAGTGACATGACTCATGAAAGTGGATCAACTTAGAGACAAGCTGATTTACCCAATTGGCTGAATGAAATGCAGACAAGTGCCATGTTCAAAGGTGACGACAAACTGCCATTTTATTTGCAAAATGAATTGATTCCATTCCCTTAATTTCCCCATCATGATAGATGAGTGGCTCTTTTTCGTTTTTACAAGTCCAAAGAGGGTAACAAACACTCGTTGTAGCTTATCCGAAGACAAGTCCATTCTCATATGTTTTATGAACTTGAGAAAGCAGGGGTTCATTCCCAAAAAAAGGTCTCTCAATGTTTCGTTTAACGAGTCCAATGAAAGTTAACTCAGTATCGTTTAACATTTAGAGAGTCTGAACGAAGACAAAATAAGACTCCAAAGGGTCCTTTTTCGTATGATTTAGTATTCCAGTCATGATTGGCTGGAGTGTTCATTTTTCGTAAATAGTCTATCCGAACCGAAAAAGAGATAACCTATCGTCGGAGAGACGACTCTTCAAATACTTTTACGAGTATGAAGAAGACAAGTACTCGATAATTTTTTCATATTTAGGGAGTCCGAAAAGAGTTTAAAGGAGACTCCATTGGGTCTCTTTTCACGATGACAATTTTTACGAGTCCGAAAAGAATCAGAAAAAGACTCGGAACTCCAATACTGGTTTTTGAGAGCGTGATCAAAGTATCGAAATGAATGCTTGAGGACTTTTTCTGTTTTCAAAAGTACGAAAAAGTAAAAAATGAACTTCCCAATAGACTTTACTGCTTATTAATCGTCCCTGCAAGACTTAAATGATCATTAATTTTCCCAAAATATTTGGAAAAATGACTTTCACGAACTATATAAAAGGGTATTTCTATAAAAATGACTTTTTAAAATATAAAAACCCTAAAATAGGCTATAAAAGTCAAAATAAATAGTAAAAACAATTCATTTCACTATTTACCAACTTTGGAGAGCATTTTGGGTAGTTTTGAGCCAAAAATTCAGTTGAAGATTCTAGGAGCTTCCACCGTTCATTTTTCATACCGTCAGTTCCAGGTAACATCTAAATTCATTCCCTTTCATTTCATGGTTTCCAATTTTCAATTTTCATGGTTTTTTGAGCTCATGGGGTGAACCAAAAATGAGAAATGCGGGCACTGCTCCCATCCCTTACAGGAAAGGCGGTGCCCGATAAGAACTGCATTTCTTCAGTTATACACAGGAAGTGGCACTGCTCTGTCTTAACTGGACAAAGGCAGTGCCAGCTGTGGGTATCAAAAAACTAAAAGATTGGCCAAAGTAAAAGTTTGAAGGCAATTTCAATGATGAGAAATGATTCTAAATGGCTCTTAAATTGTTTTTGGCAGGTTCATCTGATCAGAAAATGGTTATCTGGAAAGAAAGGAAACATGACCAGGTTAATGTTGTAGCTACAGGAGATGCAAGTTGTATGGATGCTCTATGGGTTTGTGGCCTTCTAAAAAAATTTTGGACCCTAAGCATGATCTCCCATCCTCGTTTGCTAGAACATATCCTCTAGATGTGGAACCCAGAGAAGCAATATTTTGAGGTAGGGATTCATGTTTTGACCATAGAGGTAGAGGATATCTACTTTCTGATAGGGTTATCAAGACAAGGGGCCCCTATCTCTCTTACCAGTTCCCGAGGAGGAACTGTGACTACTCAGGAGTTGATCAATCGTCATTGTCATCCTGGCACAAGAATGTCAGGTAAGAAGATCATAATTAGTGTTGTGGTGGATATGCCACTTCGCACACTTCTGTTCATCATGCAGAGGTTGGCTGGAAGACAAGGACCTCATCAGGCATCCTGGGCACACATGCTATATTCCCTGGAAGACATGGCTCCTGCAGTTTACGACTGGGCAGAGGTACTTCTTCCTGTCATCAGAGATCAACTGACAAAATGTCGACAGGGAGAACTAAAGAAGTTCGGTTTTGGGTCTATTTTAGCTTCTTTCTTCTTTGAGAGAGTGCCTCTCATGAGACCCCAGGTGATTTTTATTGAGCTTAGGGCTAGAGACCCACGTATGCTGAGGTGGGTTGAGGTCATGGATCGTATAGGTGGCAGCAGATCCAATATAAAATTTGAGGTCACTTTCTTCCATTGGTTGCGAGATCAGATCCTCATGATAGAGGATTATTCCTACGCATGGACATATTTCAGAGGTGACCCTGATCTACCACTACCACCTGGTGCCCAGTAGGGGGATATTGGTAAGAAAAAAAACCCTAAAATAGTGATTATGTTTTTATATTATATATATATATATGTGTGTGTGTGTGTGTGTGTGTGTGTGTGTGTAGTGACAAGACCTAATGTTTACATGCAGATGTTGGTGGCGCACGACCTAGAGGATCTTCTCCTATGGATAGACGAGCTATGGCTCAATTCATTTACAGGAGAACTTAGAGCGTCTGAATCTCGACATTCCTGACGTGGCGATAAATGATATCCCCATGAGGTATCAAAGACATACTGCAGGGGTGTCGGGTTGTTTCAGCCGAATTCTTCGCAAGGTAGCACGTGCTATCATGTGTTATCATGAACATCACTAGATAGTGACTGCATGGTGTTATACTGAAAGCTTACCAGCTTCAGGGTTTTATTGTATGATTTTGTATTTCCTGAAAGCCACAGTGCTTAAGACAGGGTCTCGTGACCACATTTTTGTAAAAAACACTTTAGATATATATATATAGATATAGATATAGATATAGATATATGTAGATATAGATATAGATATATATAGATATAGATATAGATATAGATATAGAATTATTACTGGTGTTTATATGTCAAATGAAAATTATATTTACATGAGTTTTATGTTTCATTTACAGTTTATTTTACAATGAACCATGTCTATTTTACAAGTTATGAATGGGCAATATACCAGTCTAGGATGTAGTTTGCTAAAGAATCAACAACCGTATTATCTGACCTAGGGACATGCCTTTAAGTAATACAGTCAAATGACCTTTCTAATAAACGCACTCTCCAAAATAAACGAAGAAGAACAAGGTTTCTGATGGCATAAACATGGTTTAGATGACAAACCACTAATTGTGAATCCATAAACACTACCAAGTCAATAATGTTTCAAGATGCAGCCTCAAATCAATATACCTATTACTGCCTGATACTCGGCTATGTTTTTGGTAGCAGGACCAATGCAAACCGCTCCTGAACTAATCAGGTCATGATCCATGGAATAAAGAACCCAAGCAGCTGAAGCAAGGTTCAAGGTATGACGGCAAGCACCATCAGCAAAACCGTAAAAAGCCATCTGATCTACATAACGAAAACATGGTATAAACAGTTTGGACACTAAACTCAACACCATACTAAATCAAGACACAACACATGGAAATCCAATAATATACATATATACAAGGTACCATACAAAAATAATGTAAGCATAGTACCTCTTTAGGTACAACCCATTGCGTGGTTTCCCGAAGGGTATCCCATCATAATCTATGAGCTCGTAAGCTCCTTTTTCTAAAACTTTGCTGACGACAAAGGGAGCATACCACATTGACTCGAACTTCCCTTTACCTATTTTATCGTGTCTCTGATCGTAGGTCAAAACTAGGTAACCTTCATTGAAAACTCAAGGTTGAACAGATTTATCGTACTGGGCGTTAACGCGTTTCTTATGTGCCTCATTAGCTAGGGAGGCATCTCTTCTAGTTTCGTCAAGATTAGTCAGGTATAGAAATCTCTCTTCCTCGGTGGAAGTGTTTGGTAGGAGTTCTACTGCAAGTTTTAGTGATGGAATATGACATTGGATAGGAAGGATAGCTTCTAGTCCATAAACTAACTGGAATGGTGTGAAACCAGTCACTGTTTTTACTGAAGTCCTGAAAGCCCAAAGGGCAGGAAATAGAGTCAGGTGCTAGTTGGATTTATGGTCTCCAACCATCCTCCGTAGCATGGTTTTCAAAACTTTGTTAATGGCCTTGACCTAACCATTAGCCTGTGGATAGTAAGGTTTTGATTTTTCATGACGAAAACCCAACTTGGTACTTAACTCAGTCATCATTTGATTCTAGAAATGTGATCTATGGTCAATGACAATAGATTGTGGGACTCCGAACGTAGCTATCACGTGATTGAATAAGAAGAGGGCATAAATATTACCATCCTATGCATATGTAGGCATAGCCTCAGCCCATTTTGTGAAGTAATCTATGGCTACAATGATGTAACCATGCCCCCTGGCTGAGGTAGGCTTACAATGCATGAAATCCATTCCCCATTTGGAAAAAGGGCCAACTGCAATGACAAGGTGTAAAGGAGCAGGGTGGGTGCAATTTTTCGGATAGAAGTGTTGGCAGAGTGGGAATTTCTTAACAGCCTCGTGGCAGTCTTTGAATATTGAAGGCTAGAAATAGCTAGCGCGAAGGATTTTCTGGGCCGTAGCCATCCCAGAAAGATGACCGCCACATGCTCCCAAGTGGCAATCATTAAGGACATGTTTAGCCTCTTCATGTGTAAGGAATCGTTGGAGAATGGAATCGATACCACGTCTATATAGCGTATCATTTAAGATAAGGTAGTATCTCGCGTGGTGACGGATACGTCGACAATCGTCACGGGATATGTTGGGCTGAAATATTTGAGTTTGGAGATAAATGATTAAATCTCCATACCATGGGTTGGTTGTGCTAATTAAGAATGGGAATTCATCTGAAAATGAATCACTAGGCTCAGTATCCATCAACGCACAGGGAAGGTCACACACCAACTCAGCAAAGACCAAGGATTTCTTTGAAGTGGCCTTGGAAAAATCAAGGTCGAATTCATGTAGGATGACTATCCAATGAGAATATTCGCCCCCTAGCACCTGACGAGTTAGGATGTAGTACATAGGGTTCTGATTTGCAAGTACCGTGATAGTGTGAAGCAAGATGTAATGACAGAATTTTTTAACAGCAATGATAGTAGCCAATGCTAACTTTTCCACACACGAGTATCGTGTTTCAGAATCAATAATATTCTCACTGGTGTAATATATCATGTGCTCCTGACCGTTGGGATCTTCATGCGCTAAAACCATTCGAATGGTAGTAGTTGAGGTAGAAACATATAAGAGAAAATCCTTTAAATAATCTGGGGGGGTGTATCACAGGTGAATGAGTTAGAGCGTGCTTGATATTATCAAAGGCTCGTTGGGCCTGGTCATCCCAGAAGAATGGAGTGTTATTCTTCATGAGATGCATATAACCATGCGTTTTCTCAGCGAAATTGCAAATGAAACGACGGAGAAATTTTTCCTTCCCTTGCAAACTTTGGAGTTCAACAAGATTTGTTGGGGCAAGTAGGGCCAGTATAGCAGCAATCTTCAATGAATCTATCTGGATGCCATCCTTAGAAATGACAAAGCTAAGAAGACATCCTATCTCAACGCAAAAAACACATTTGTGTGGATTGATCCATATGTTATAATGACGACATCTCAGAAAAATGTCTCTAAGATTCCTAGGGTGGTACTCCCGTTGATGTGAATGCACTGGGAAATCGTCAAGGTACGGCTCCACAATGTTTTTAATATCGTGAAACGCATAGGACATGGCACGCTGGAATGTAGCTTTGGTATTCTTAAGGCCAAAAGGTAATTTCTTATAGGAAAAAGTCCCCCATGGGCATATAAATGTCATTTTGTGCTAATCGATGGGAAATATCTCAATCTGGTTATAGCCAAAAAAGCCATCCATGAACGAGAACATGACACTTCCAGCACAGTTGTCAATAATCTGATCGATATGCGGAGTCGAAAAATTTTCTTTGGGACAAGCTTTGTTTAGGTCTCGAAAATCGATGCAGACTCTAATAGTGCCCTACCTTTTGTTCACAGGGACAATGTTCGATACCCATTTCGTCAGGGGTATAGGATAAATAAAGGCTTTAATAGCCGCATCCTTCCAGGGATGGACTTGACGCAATTTGTTCCTGACAGGTTTTGTTGTGGGATAGGTTTTAAATTCATGAACCACAATAGATGGGTCTATCCCAGGAATTTCTTCATAAGTCCATGCAAAAATATCTCATGATTCTTTGAATAATGCTCTATATGCTTCAGTTTCTTCTATTGAGTAGTTTTTCCCTACATGAACATGCTCAATGGTTCAGGGTTTGAATCATATGTCAATTTGGGTTGTTTTAGTAATGTTGCATAAGTTTCCTTCGGATTTCGTATTTTGCAACAATAAAGGTGTTTACGGATGGGTGACAATATCAGTACTGATAAGTGTTTCAAGGTCAAAACCTACTAAAGTGGCGTTGGGAAGAAAAGAAGATCGATGATGATCCCATATAGGTTCGCTCTCACTCATAATCTCCATAATGGACTCATCTAAAGGAAAAGTCTATGTAAGATAATCTAGAGTGGGAAGAGAAGGTTCCAACCAATAAGGCAAGTGGTAAGGATCCGAAGCCATGAGATGAAGGTCATCAACATGGTTATTTGAAATGGATTGGACAGCATCATACATTGCTTCATGTGGGCCAAGAGAGGGTGACTCAACAATTTCTTTGCTCTTAGCACTAAAGCTAGTTGTGGAAATCATATTTATTATCATTGTTTCTGTACTAGGAGGGGCTGACGGAAACACACCCATGAGGGTGGAATATTTTAGCATAGCTATCCCAATTGATTTATAAGGAGGAGGGGACTGACCTAGCATAGGGATGTTAATCGTCGTAGGAGTTGTAGCATCCAGCGTACAAAAATCAAGCTGATCGATAGTCACAATCTTCCCCATATGCGTAAATTGGAGATTTCTAAGTACTGTTGAAGCGACAGTGGTCATAGTGTAAAACCAATTCCTCCCCAATAGAATATTGTAATCTAACAGGGCGTCAACTACTTCCACCTGAATGGAAACAATTTTTCGCCCAAGCTCGATAGATAAAGCTGGAAATAGACCATGGGGCTGAAAACCTCATCCATCAAAATCTTTCAAGGTAGTAGGTGATTTCATAACCTTAGGAGAACCAATGGCTCTCCAATAGGCTATAGACAAGACTGATGTCGAAGCTCCTTCATCTAGGACGATCCGATAGACCTTTGTCCCAACTACTTTAGAAGCAATCTGGAATGCGAGTTGGTAAGGCAGTTTGGACTTATATTTCTCTATGTTAAAATGAATCAAATTGGTATTATTTGGGTCTAATGCCCCCAAATATATTAGCAAGTTTTTACGTTGCGTTGGACAACTTTGGAGTACCTCAAGGGTAGACATCGCACAAGGTGCCTGAGCTAGATCTTCAACAACATTATAGAATTTCATAGCTCAGACATTGGGATTGAAAACAGACTTCGTGAGGATAGCCTTACCTAGTCGTAAATTAAATCAAGATTGGGCTTTTTGATCACAAGAGGGCCATTAGACGAAGATGGGGGAAAACTAGTAGAAGGAGCTTTGTCAGAAGAAGGATTTTCGTCCTTTTTCTCTACTGGCTTGTCATAATATTAACTACGGGTACTAAAATTGACGGTCTCGGAAGACATCATTCTGATTTCTTCCGTGGAATTGGAGGTTCCCTGATTAGACATGTGGTCTATCAGTTGTTGTTGAGAGGGAAAAGGATCAGTGAGAACTACTGGTGTGGGGTTACTTTTCAAAAATTTACTGATCTTGTCTCGACAAGGACATTCTTTGGTGAAGTGATCTCCTCCACACAATAAGCAGGGATATTTAGCTTTCCTCTTCCTTTTATCATTCTTGTTGGTCATTGTTTCAGGATTCTCCTGTTGGTTCCCAGGTTTCTTGTTTTTACCTTTTCCCTTTTTCTTATTGTCGGATGCCTGTGAACTTTGAATAGAATTTGCCTCGATGAAAATCGTAGGAGTCGAAGGAGTAGTGGTAGAAGCATTTGTTTGATTGGCAGGTTTGGTTGTCAATGAGGGATGGATTGAACCAACCACCCCATCAACAGGAGTCTCTGTTGGTGGCTTAGCGATATTTGTGTTGGGGCGAGGAGCTTGTGGAATTATGTCATACAACGTTCTGAATTAGGAGTAGACCAAATCCAGATACTGAGTGCGACTGATAGCCTGCTCTTCAGTAACAACACCGCCCATAGCCACATCTCGGGCAATAGGAGGCAATAATGACTTAGTGAACCAAACAGCTAGGAGTTGGTCTGGGATGGGAGCTTTAATGAGTCTTCTCTGTCTTCTCCACTCGTGAATGTGATATGATATATGCGTGGAGGTGTTCTGATGGAGTGAAGTTAAAATATCTGTACCCATTTCATAACGAATGGGTAGCTGAAAGTGTGTAAGGAAAACAAGTGCCATAGAGCTAAAGTCCACAAACGAATGTTTTGGAAGTTCAATGTACCATTTTGCAACTGTACCAGTCAATGTGCGCTAGAAGAGCCTTAAACAAACAAAATCATCCATCAAGGAGTTCAAGGAACACCATAGGTGGAAGGTCATAACATGGTTTTTGGGATCATCTCCCCGATTTCCATCGAATTTTGGAATGTCCGATGGCAACTTTACTGGAATTGCAGGCCACGAAGGGTTGTGTCGAATGGGATCATTGATTAATTTGGAGAAATCAGGTAAGTCCAAAGTCGCTAGGAAAGGTAACTGACGATTGGGTTCCACATACTGGTAGTATTGATAAGGCATATATCCACCAGTAGGACTATATGTTGACTAGTATACAGGTTGATGAAATGGTTGATGAGATGAACCTCTCGAAAATCCACCTGAAGGGGTTTGACCCTCAGGGTCGACACTGCCAGGGCCACCAGGGCCATTTGGTCCTCCTGGACCTCCGGGACCACCTATACCACTAGGACCACTAGGAGGTGGACCACCAGCACCTCCAGTACCACTAGGAGGAGGACCGCTAGGACCTCCAGGACCATTAGGAGGAGGACCTCTAGGACCACTGGGAGGAGGTCCGCCAGGACCTCCAGGACCACTAGGAGGAGGACCTCCAGGACCACCAAGAGGAGGACCTCCATAAGGTGGTCCTCCCGCACCTCCAGCAGTATGAATAAGTATTCCTCCTATTGCTAGCATGTAAGACCAATTGGGTTGCCCCCACAGTGTAAAAGTGTTCCCAAGATAATGAATTCCAGTGTAAGGCATTCCTATAGGGGTTGGTTGATAATTCATATTCCCTATAGGTACTTGATTTGCTGGGTAACCATAATCCCATGAGAGTTGATTAACTATAGGTTGTGCCGCTAAGGGCTGATTTGAACTTAAAGGAGGGTTTACCACATTTGTATTGGCGGGAGGAACATACACGGCAGGTTGTCCTGTAGTAGAGGTATGCCTATTATTAGTAGCAATTCCACTAGTGGGTAACATAGGTTGCACCGAGGGTTCCCCCCCAATGTTAGAAGTACAGACACTACTGGGACTGAAGGTTTCCCCCTAGCCATAGAAAGTACGGGGTGACTAGAGATAGACCTAGAATTCAAAAATGCAGGAGCGAAATTAGAGGTTTGACCTGGATTGCGATAAGTCTCACCATATGTTGGATGACCATCAGTGGAAGCTCTAATTTCAGCCATAGGCCAAGGATCTGTATTACGGGGTAATCTAGCTGATATAGATTCAGTATGAGGTGCAGGTGCAGCCAAAACTCTGTCTAGCCTATGCATTCTCTCTTGAAAATCTCGTGCACGATGAATAGATGCTTGGATTTGTCTATATTCTTCTTCATATGGAGAAGTTTTTTCAGGAGAGGTTCTATTAACCCCAAATGAGGAAATTTCCTGACCCATGGAATTTCTCCAAAACAGAGCATCCAGGCCATACTCAGGTGCAACAAGACTATCGATATGACCTTCCATATGTGAATGAAAGGAAGTATCAACCATAGGAGGTTGTTGAACCAAGGGATTAATATAAGAAATGAATTGGTCTCCACTTTCTACAACTATATTTTCTTCCTCATGGGAACTAGTTGCAGCTCCTTACTTTCTCCTGTAACAGGAGGAAAATCGGGTGGGAAGCCTTGATTCCTTCTGGATCATCTCAAGTGAAACTCAGCCAGATTGTAATAGTTACTAAACTAACCTAGGGTCTCAAAAACTAAGAAAAAACACACACAAAAATTCTCCTACTCAAGCCACAGGCCACAAGCAAACTTAAGTGATAGGATGAGCTCAAAATAGTCGATCTCTCACTAGGATTGTAAAGCAGGTGCAACTCGCGCTATACTCAAGGTACGTCGTAGTAGTCTCCCCGAGTGTTGTTCTTAGTGTATTTCTCCAAACAAGACGACCAAAGTTTTTTTCTCAGTTGGATAAGGAATCCTATTAGGGCCTCCCGATATACGTAAGGTATGTGGGAGCTCAAATCGGTAGTAGTGTTGTCTAATGCACAATTGTTCACAAGGGGCCTTCTGATATACAATTGAGTACGTGAAGTACCTTTCTATATACCTCAAGGGTACATGAAAATCCATTCGATATACTGACGGTACATGGAAGAACCGCGCGAGTCCTGAGATGTAGTGCAGAAAAAGTAACAACATCTCCTACGTTTTACGACACCCGAACACGTCACTAACTTATCACTCAAATTTCTATACAATTTTTAGACCTATAACTACCGTTAATTTTATCTTGAGCGGTTAGGTGAATGCATGAGATTTTGACAGAAATGTAAAGCCATGAAAATATGAAATGTAGAGAATTTCACTTTACTTTTCAACACATGCCTACCTATGGGAAGGAGAGAGTATTTTCCTTTCAATTTTTCATTTTTTGAAACCAAAAATTTCCCAAAACACTACACTAAACCAAACTTTTTCTGAGAAAGAGAACAAGCAATCAAACTTCAAACCAATTTCGAAATCAAGCAAAGGTAAGATCTCTTTTTCCTAAGAATAAATACCAAACACACTCAAAGGGATAATCAATGATTTTTCAATTTTTTCTTTAAAAACTAGAAAGATCTAACTTAAAAGCACTAATATTTTTTCTTTTGATGAGATCAACCTATGAAAGAAAAAGAATAAAGATGGAAATATGAAAGCTGATGAGGCTAATCAGAGGTCCAATAGTTCGTTCTCCAACTTTCAACAAAAAAAATTCTTTTTTCGAAGCAAAAAGAAGTCCTTCATAAAATTTTAACGAAAAACGAAATAAGCTATCGATCAAGCAAGTATTTCTTTTCAGATTTGTCTAATCAATACTACTGAGATCTAACTTATGCTAAGATATCAAATAACATTCCTTCTGAAAAACTTAAAACCAAGCAAGCAAAGTAATGAAAAGATGAATCTATGCTAGCTCTTTGATTTCAACAAAACAAGCCTTTTACCACACCAAATTCAACACTCAAACACTCATATCTCTTCAATGAAAACCCATACATTCATAATTGAAAGCAAGAAAACCAATTTTTTTGCAAGAACTTTGAAAAAACAAAGTTTTTAAAAGACCTACTTGGCACCGCTTCTAGAGGGTCACTAATAAGCAGTTCTGCTCCAACACCGCTTCCTGGTTTTTGCTTACAGGCGGTGGCACCGCTCCCTACTAACTGAGTTCAGGTGGTGGCACTGCTTCTTGCCTACTGTCCATGTGCGGTTCCCTGTAGATATGGAAAACAAAAAAAATGGCAAAAAAGAAAAGTTAGATCACTGTGCAACTGGCATTCAAATCAGAAATTGACAGTATTTAAGAGCATAGAAGGTCAAAAAACTCAAATCTAAACAGATCTAAAGATACCAAACCAATAACCACTAGATCCACTAGTGTATCTGATTGAATCGATGAAGAACGTGAGCTTTTGATTTCGGACAAGTGTTTTGAAAAGACTAAGGAAGATCAGATCAACTGAAGCTCTTCCCCAGTATGGTCGCCAGATTTGTTGCTAGGAATTTTGTTGCACCTTCTGCGGACAAAAGTTGTTCCTCTGGTCTGAATGGTTCAAATCCAGAACAAATGGTTCACAATAAGGTTAGAAGACTTTCCCTGGAAACTACAGACACCTAGAGTGCAATATTTGATGGAGTGATGTGGTTCTTCTCTTATGACAAAAGGTATCCAAGAAAACACCTACAAAAACACATCAAACACACAAGAGATAAAATATACCAAAACATCATCTATAGATCTATGTCAGTGACTAAGGAATATGACAATAATATGCAAGATTATAACATAAAAATAGGAACCAACTTTACATTAATAAAATGAAGAAAGAGTTTACAACCTATGCCTTAGTGTTGATATGCTCTCTCACAAAACCGACATCTTGTCCCCTATAGCTCCAACTTTCTCCCTCAAGCTCTCTTGAATGACTTAGGCCATAATATCAAATCAACAACATAACATTACGCTCCCCTCAACCATTGGAATTGATCATGCTTTTATAGGCTTACAATGGATAGGGATGGTTGAGAAATTGATGGGTGAGGTGGCTAGGAGATCCTACAAGGATGGATCTCGAGCCTAACTGACCCAAGTGATTAAGGATAAGGGTGCCACGGAGCCTTCTTTCTAGAATCTTCATGAGACCTTCTCTTTTTCACTTTTTACCAAGGGCACCTCTCTTTTTTCACCATGACAGAGCGGTTCTAGGAAGAACCGCGCCTTGCTTAACGGGTAAAGGCAGTGCCACCACTAATGCCAATGCATTACAGGCGATGCTGAAGAAGGTGCCGCTTTTTTACTAAAGGGTAGAAGCGGTGCTGGATTTTCATATACAAATTTGATGTCTGGACCAATGTTCTTGGCTTCACAATTTGGGATTGAGGTCAACACTAAAGTTTGGGATCTTATCACATGCTGATGACAAGATTTAGGTATAACATGTTATTTCTTGGTTGTAATTTATATAATGTCTCTGGATGGAGAAACAGTCTCCTGATAAGAACCGAGACTTCATTGTCCCAGGAATCGGCAAACTATTCATAGCGTTCCCCGTGTTTCATTTCCCAGCTTCAGGGTATGCTAGTTATAATGTGTATTGTTGGAAGTTTTATTTGGTAAAACATTCATATGCATCATTTTGGCAAAGTTCGGGACCCTTGAGAAGATGCGGAGAGGACGATCAAGCTGTGGCATTTCTGTTTTGCAGACCGGTCGACTACATCAATCTCTGAGTTGTAAGTTGTACTCTACGCAGATGTATTATTTGTTGTTATTCTTGTCAATTGTTGATTCCTATTTCATTCATTGTTTATAATGGCATTCAGGTGTACACTTGTTATTGATATTAATCAAATCTTAGTGTTCAGATAAACCAAGTTTACCCTTTGCACCTAGCCTGTCCCTGATTGTTCCCACTGAATATGGTTTTTGGTGTACCCTGGTGTATTGTTTATGCATCCACTTCAATTTGAAGTGGGAACTAACTTGGATGAAGAACTTAATCCACATATTGGATGAAGATCATTTTGGTTTTACTTTGTAGAAATCATATCTCTATTTTCCAATATCTGCAACATTTCTTTGTGGTAGATTTTTCCAATGCCTATAATCTTTGCATTGTTGATTAGCATCTGCGATTTCTTTTTGTATAGAGATGGATATTTCCAAGGTGTGGAATGTGGAATTTTTAGCATCTATGTTTTCTAGTTTGATGGAAATGTTGTGTTTCCAGTTCTTGTTTGATATTAGTCTCAGTTAGATCTTAATATATCTCAAACTGTATGTTAGCTCTAGTTTGATAGAAAATCCTGTGATTCATGTCCTTGTCTTGGCGTTGATAAATATTATTTACATATACCTATGATATTCTGACATGTGAGACATCAATGAAATTTTTTGAATAAGTATTTTATATAAACATAAGGATGGTTTCTCTCTCCTTGTATGAGTTAGAGAGTGTGTGCCATACTTCCTACATCTGGACAGTTTCTTTGTTTACATAGAAAAATTAAATAGGGGGTTCTCTATCGTCAAACAAGATAAAGAGAGCATAAATTTTCATAAGGTTAATACTTGTGAAAGGAAAGGATCAAAAGAGGGCCAACGTCCCATAAGGGATCGAGCACCACTGCTATGGTATCTTTGTTTAAGAAGTATTATACCGGTAGGAGAAGAGAGAAATTTTAAATGCGAAAGTTATATACGACGTGGAAGAGAGAGCAGTTAAATGAAAAAGTTTTGTATTTAGTGGAGCAGACGAAATTGTACACAACGAATATGCAATTACCAGATAATATTTCTTGGTTGAATAAATCTTTTAATAAATTCCTTATTATATGTATGTTGTGTATGACCAAATGAAATAGAGTTAGAATTATATATATATATATATTTGCTTGGTGGGTGAACGAAGAAATAGAATTGATCCTATCTATTTAACATTGATTTCATAAGTTTATAGTTTCCTAGGCAGAGCGTAGCTCCTTTGGAGAGAATTAGCTCTATGGATCCTTACCCATTTTATTTTTTGTTATGAATGTTTGATGGGCAATGAAATGAGTGGAATGCAGATCCTTTGGAGAGTGTTAGCTCTGTGGAATGACATAGGCCGTTCACATCGTGTTGCATATTTATATGTAGTTACTCATCATTATGCTTTTGTATATAACTAGAGTGTGAGCTATCTGGAAGAGTGTAATCCCAATTCTTTGGGTTTGTAAAGTATAAACTATTATAACCATCGATATTTACTAATATTGTATGCCTTAAGAAAAGAGGTAAGAGATTTCCCCATTTTTGTTATTGGTCTGAAAAGTATATATCGGTATGGTTTTAGTGAGTAAAGGTTAATGAGAGCACATGAAACATGTTTTATTGTATCCTTATTTATGGATTGACCAGTGAGGGTTTAGACCTAATTAATGGTTCGTGTTATGATAACCGGGAACTTTAAATCTCATACTTATATCTTAACCTGAAAACTCAAAGGGTTCTGACGCTAACCCTAAACCTTAGTGGATTCGTCGCCTAGCTCAGGGGTGGTTTTAGACGGATAAACATACGTCAAATGAAGCCTACGGTTGGGAGGAAAGTCGTAGACACGTTTTCAGTCATCCAAGCTCAACAAAAGTATTATTAACAGCTAGTTTTGTTTATTGATGTAATTTACCTTATTTATAAGACTTATGCTCTTGGATATATGGTACTAATAGTATGCATGTTGAGTCATATAAAGTGGTGGTTGCAGGAGCTCTGTTACAATGGTGGAATAATTCTCGAAAGACAAGTGTAAAATAAATTAGTTGTAAAGGTGCATATTCCTTATTTGGTTGCATTTATCTTCGTTACATGGATTTATCTTGTTTTATGCTTTTGAATTTGTATTATGATATATAGTTCTAATATTTATGTTGAGGTTGCATGACTCCAAGCGGTGATTTCCAAAGTTGTGTCCCCAAGCTGTAGAAGGCATGGGACGATGAGAAAAAGAAAGGGTTAATATGTATGTGTTATCTCATTCAAGGATAAGTCTTGCGACTAATGTAAGGGTTGTAACTATTCTAAATAAGATACACTTATGTAGGATTGTATTAGAGTGAATTGTAGTTCGACGGTTCTTAATTGCAAACAAAATGTGATTGTATATTTGAGGTATAAGTTCTTATCATTGTTCTTGTACTAATATGGTTATTAGTGTAGCCCTCTTGACAACTAATCAGTGGAACTTAATCAAATTGATTTACAATTTTCTTATATGAATAGATGAAAATGAAAGTAGTGTTTACAATTATGTTATTACACACTCTCAAGAGACTAACATAGTTGACTTGTTGGATATAGTAAAAGTGAAAAATTTACCCCATTTTCTCAGAATTTACATTGAGGAATATCGGGTATGTTACAATAAAGATAGAACTTTTAGATAGTTCCTTAAACTAACCTAAACAGTGCGTATTTCTAAATATATATAAGATTTGAACCTTTAATAAAAAGAATACTCTGTAGATATGTGTTTATGCAGGGTTCAAGCTTTATAACTTTAAAAAATTCGAAATGAAAACTTTAAATAAGTCACCTTGTTCCGATCAAAACCTTACACTATAATCTTGCTTTTATATTAATATCAATATGTGCTAGGGCCGAGATCTATCCTTTTTAATCAAACCTTAGATATCGTTATAATAGACAAAACCTTTAATACCAAATCGATTTTATCGACATGCTGCAACACTGGTCACATGCTAGGAGACGAATTGTTATTGTTATCTGCAAGACAAGTACTTATAGAAGAAAATTACAGACAACCTCGGGGCTTAGTTTATTTTATTTTAGAAAAAAATATTTTCATCTAAGCGGAGTTTAAATTTTCAAAACATTGGCTCTACATTGCAATAATTATATATGGCCTTATGGCTTGCTAATAATACGTTAAAAAGATTAAAAGCTATAAAACTCAAAGTAGGCATGAAATACTTTACAGGGTCTCACCAAAACCTGTACAAGAAGTATTTTAAAACAATAGTTATTATTAACATAGGCCTTACAACCCTCTCCTCAGCAGCATACATTACAGGGTAAAGGATTCACGGACGTAATCTCTTAAGTTACAGATTAACTACTACTGTAAAACCGCAAAACAAAACTATGAACAACTAAACCCTTTTACCAGGAACCAAATAAAGGTCTCATGGCCAAGCGTCTTTAACATACATGTTATAAGGAAACTATATATATGGCCATTTGGCCTGGTATCAACACTTCAAATAAATAATATTGTAAAATATACGATAAATATTCATGACTACAATGTAAGGCCTCACGGGCTCCTCCTAGAATCTTATTCATAACTAGATAAATAGTAATAATTTATTTACAGTGGCATTATAGCCCATGGATTTCATTTCAAAGAAAATGAATGCAATAAGGTAAAGGCCTCTCGGCCATCGTAAAGTGTTAAAAACACTTTGCAACATAAAAAATCAAGATGGATATAAATCCCACACGAGTTACTATCAATCCTAAAAACCATTGTCGATTTAAGAAACAACAAATATAACTGACGATGGCCTTATGGATCTGTTCTAAACCTAACAAGACAGTAAGGGCCTCACAACCACATATTTTGCAAACATTCAAAACGATAAACAAAACTGATTTTCAAGTATAGGGCAAAGAAAGTGTACGTAGTCGCAATGATGAACAAACAAACCATGCTACAGTATTGGTAAATTTAAACATGGCATTATCATATAGCCCTCACGGTTCTTTACAAATACATAACCATTACATTATCAAAACAAGTAGAAAATTTGTGATAGATTTATGTTAAAATAGTGGCATGGTCGCTATGAATCAACATGCGATGAAATCCTTTACATTGCCAAGTTCATAAAATTACCAAATTATACACAGTCACGTCGATACTTAAATAAATGAGGTAACAGTATTGAATCCTCACGGGTTCTTACAGAGTTAAATAAAAGACCATTACATTATCAAAATAATTGACAAAACTAAAATAGATATACATTAAACATTACTAGGACTCCACAGGCTACAAAATATTTCCTTACAGTATCAAGTTTATTACCAAAGGAAATATCACTTTCACACCGACAACAGGCGCAAAGATGAAGCCCCAAATCTATGGGGATCAACACAGAACAAGACACCAATTTTTGTTCCAAAGAGCCATGAAAGGTGAAGCCATAAGTCTTACCGACTGTTATAGCTTCTATCCAATCCAAACCCTCGTCACAGAGATCCATTTTAGCTATCTCCTGCACACACACTATTTCCGAGAGTTAAACAATAGTTTTATTTAAACCATTTACAAGAGAGAAAAAAATTAATGGAAATGCAGATGAAGTATTTACCTTCTCGACGTTCTTAAATCCAACCAAATTCACCCAATCACCACCAAAACGAGGACTATAAACTCCATCAACAAACAAATCAATCTTAGACGGGTTCAGAAGGTGTCAAGGGCCGATATTTATGGCTCCTCCATCTCTATTCACATACAGAAGAGTTACAAGGTCGAATAGCCCGAAGCTGAGGGAAACTTTGGAATAACAGTAAACACCAAACAAAACCCCATCAAAATGACAAATGCATCCTACGAGGTGCATTAAACCCCTATGGTTTTTCACCATGTATTGTTTCCGCCAACTAGATTTTTCAATACAATCACATGGTATGAAGGTAAACAAATTTATTTCATGTCCTTTGTATAAAGTTGTCACCATTTTGTTTCCAAGGATTCTGCCAACAATCGCATCATATTTAAAGACCAAAACTCTATGCATAATGTCTCCCACGATTGGAGTTATAACATATGGTATAGTTTAGAGATATCGTATTTTCTTGTGATATGTCTTATCCAAGGTCGATATATTCAAGGCATATGATATAGTTTAGGCATATAGTATATGCATTGGTTAGGAATTTTGCATGTTAAGGTTAAGGTATGGTATAGTATATAGTATGAAGATCAAAATTGGGTTAAAGGTGTAGGTTGTGTTCCAAAACCTAGGTGGACCCCCTTTTTCTTTGTTGACTTATAGCTTAGAATTTGTTCCTTAGCACAACTTAAAGGTGATCTCATCCACCTGCACAAAGGGGAAATCAAAGGTTCATGCGTTAGTCGTAAAGACTAAGTAATACTATGACCTGTTTCCTTTAACAACTCATGAGTAGAACACAACTGAAGGAAACGACAAACATTATTCCGACATTACTTTCAATAGAGTCTTTTAAAGTAGTTTTTGTCACAAAATAGTATCAACCAGAATGTATGACATAATATCGATAAAAGGTCGTAAAACAAAGCATGCTAATGATAAACACTAAACATAGGCACTTAAATATTGCAGTCTATTAATAAAGCCAGTATCATTACGACAAAATAATTATGGAGTATAACATCTCTCGAAATTATTTCCTAGCAATTTTAAACTTATACATGGTAAATGGGAAAAAAATTATCTATGAAATTTAGGGATGTTACATGTGGTATCGGAGCGAGTTTCCAAACAATAGGCCTGATTGGCTTACCCGCATGCAAATAAGAAAACAAATATACTGATTATTGTTTACATTTATTTCTGTATAGAAACATAAAATCTATTTTGTAGAAAAATGGAAGGTGTTGAAGCATCTGCTGAAAATGGGTCTTAGCACAACAATCCAGACTACATTTTTGTAGAACTGAATAATCCACCTTCAGAGTTACTACAAGAAGTTAAAGAGTTAAAATATGAACTGCAAACTGTAAAAATAGATAATGAAAGAATTTTGGAAATGAATCAGATGTTATTAGACAAAATGCATAACAGAGGAAAAGATAAGTGAAATGTTTATGAAACTAATTCTGAAACAACATCTTACAAACATAAAGGAAGAAAAGAAAAATATTATGATAGTGAATCTTCTTCAGAGGTTAACTCAAGGTCACATAAGGGAAGGCATAAATACATAAGTAAAAGTAGTGAAAGTGACCATAAACCTAAAAGAATGAAGTATAAACCCTATGAAGAAATTTCTGGGGAATTTAAAAAGATAAATCCTCCCATGTTTAACGAAGAAGTAGATAAAGGTGAAGAAGTCGAGGCTTGGCTTTCAGGAGTGAAGAAATATTTCCAGATCTATAACTATTCTGACAGACTAAAAGCCCGAATGGTTATTTACAATTTAACTAGGAAAGATGACATTTAATGGCAAGACATAAAAAGAGTAAACAATATTAAGGAGAAGTACTTAAGCTGGAGAGTCTTTAAAAAGTATTTTAAAAGGAATTTTTTATCCGAACAGTACTACAAGGAAAGAGCTTAAGAATTCTATGAATTAAAATTGGGTTCATTGTCAATGAAAGAGTTAGGTAGCAAATTTTTAAGTGTGTTAAGATATGTACGTTACATAATTGATGAAAATCCTAAAATACAAATATTTTTAAGATGTCTTCCCACTAGCTTCAAAGATAGGATGGAGTTTGATAACCAGAAAAATCTTGAGGAATCCATGAAAAAAGTTGATTTCTATTATGAACAGAGAAAGAAGAGAGAAATTTTACCTAACTGAAATAATAAGAAGCCAAGTCACTTTGACCAGAAAAGAAGAGGGTTTAAGTCAGATAAGAGTTTTGGGAATAATTCTCAAAAATTCTCCAAGAATAACTATCAAAGAGCAGATTTTAAAATTAAAGTACCACAGAATACTACAACACCAAAAGGTAGGGATATGCCTAACAACTTTGTTAAAAATAATGAACATAAGGAACCGGTCAAGTGCTAGGAATGTCAAGGACCACATTATGCCAAGTACTACCGAAACATAAAAGGGAACTTTAGCAACGTGCATACCATCCAGGAAGAAGAAACAGTTGGAGATGTGGAAAACGAAATGCCCAAAATAAATGAAGCTTTGGAGAACCGACAGGAGGACCATCATACTTCCATGGTGGAAGTGAAAGGTATGATACAAAACCAGTCTGTTTCCATTCTAACTGATCCATGTGCTATTTTAAGTTATATATCACCCAGCATAGTGGAAAAGTGAAGTTTATCTTTAAAAAAGTTTGAAAAATCCTGGCTGGTCCAATTAGCTACAGGCAATAAAAGGAAAGTGGTCAATTATGTTGAAAACTGTAAATTGCTTATGATTCAGTTTAAAACTTAGGTCAAGTTAAATGTGTTACCATTAGGATATTATGATGTGCTAATAGGTATGGATTGGTTGGAAATACATCAAGACATTTTAAATTGATTTCAGAAAACTTTTACTTGTTTAAATGATAAAGGAGAAAGGAATACAGTCACGGGAATACCTAGGAAAATTTATGTTAGGTAAATCTCAGCCTTACAGTTGAAAAAGGTTGTAAGAAAAGCTTGTAAAGTCTTTGTTGTACACAAAATAAATAATGATCATTTTGATAAAGAAGATAAGCTAGGATTCGATGATATTCCAATCCTACAATATTTCTCGGATGTCTTCCCAGAAGAACTTCCAGGATTACCTCCAAAGAGAGATCTGGATTTTACAATCGAATTAGTATGAGGAGCTACCTAATTCGAAGGCTCCTTATCAAATGAACATCTTAGAACTGGATGAATTAAAATTACAATTACAAGAATTAATAGACAAAAACTATGTAAGTCTAAGTGTATCGCCTTGGGGAGCACCGGTCCTTTTCGTTAAAAAGAAAGACAGTACATTACGTCTATGTATAGACTACCGTCAACTTAATAAAATGACAATTAAGAATAGGTATCCTCTGCCCTGCGTTGATGATATGTTTGATCAAATATGCAGAGCGACGATATATTCAAAAATAGACTTGATATTTGGATATCATCAAGTCAGAATTAAAGATGAAGATATCTTTAAGACTGCAGTCTGGATTAGATACGGGCACTATGAGTTTGTGGTTATGCCCTTTGGATTAACTAATGCTCCAACAACTTTCAAGTGCTTGATGAATAGTGTCCTAAGTAAATACTTGGACAAATTCGTAGTCATATTTATAGATGACATATTAATTTATTCTAAAACGAAAGAAGAACATGACGAACATTTTCAGATAATACTACAAGTTTTAAGAGAACATCAACTATATGCTAAGCTCAGCAAATGCGAAATTTATAAAGATAAGATACAATATCTAGGGCACATAATATCTGAAGAAGGGATATCGGTAGACCCGGATAAGATAACAGCAATAATTGATTGGCATGTTCCCAAGAACGTAACTTATGTACAATCCTTTATGGGAATAACAGGTTATTATAGAAAATTTATTGAAGGATTTTCAAAAATTGCAAATCCTATAACGTCATTACAGAAAAAGGGCAAGAAATGTGTATAGGATAAAAAATGCGAAGAAAGTTTTAATAAATTAAAAGGATTATTAACCACTGCACCCGTTCTAAAAATAGCATATCCATACAAAGATTTCGTCGTATGCATTGATACATGCAACGAAGGTTTGGGTGGAGTATTGACACAAGAAGGTCATGTAATTGCGTATGAATCAACGAAGTTAAAAACTCACGAAAAGAATTACGCAACTTATGACTTAGAGCTGGCTGTTATAATCCATGTGTTAAAAATGTGGCGCCATCACCTAATAGGTAAAACATTTTGCTAATGTCTGATAACATAAACCTAAAATATTTGTTTGATCAACAAAATCCAAGCGCAAGGCAAGCTAGATGGTTATCTTTCCTTAGCGAGTATGATTTTGAAATCAAACACATTAAAGGGAAAAAAAATAAAGTGGTTGATTCTTTAAGTGGAAATGCAATAACAAGTTTTGAGCTTCCATTAGCAGTTATAAAACTGAATTAGAGGATAAATTGGAAGAGAGAATAAAACTGGACACAGAATACCACAGTTTAAAAGAAAAAATAACTCGGAATGTATCTGAAAATATAAATACATATTACAATTTAAATGAAAAAGGTTTAATGATGTATAAAAACAGACTTTATGTGCCAAATATATCGGAAGTTAAACTGTTGATTTTGAATGAAATTCACAAAAGTCTGTATTCCAGACATCCGGGGTAATAAAAAATGATAACAATGTTGAGAAAAGAGTATTTTTGGCCTAATATGAGAAATGAAGTTGATGAATTTATATCTAGGTGTATAGAATGTCAGAAAGTTACAGGTGAACATCAACACCCAGCGGGTCTTTTACAACCATTACCAATTCCAAATTGGAAATGAGAAGTCATCCATTTTGATTTTATAACTGACTTACCTAAAAACCAAAAACAAAATGATTCAATTATGGTAGTTGTGGAAAAATTAAGTAAGGAAGCATGCTTCATACCTGTTAAAACAACTCATAAAGCTGCTAACATTGTTGACATCTTTATGAAAGAAATCATTCGTTTACATGGAATTCTGAAGGTTATAATATGAGATAGAGATCCTAGGTTGACTAGTAATTTTTGGAAATATTTATTTAAAGTACTATATACTAAATTGAATTTCAGTACTGCTTATCATCCACAAACAGATGGACAAACAGAAAGGGTCAATCAAGTACTAGAATATATGTTATGAATGTATGTTAGAGATTATCCCAAGAAGTGGGGAGATTATTTGCACTTAGTTGAATTTGCATATAATAACCATTATCAAGCTTCAACAAAGCTTAGTCCTTTTGAAATATTATATGGTAGAAAATGTAACACTCTTATTACATGGAGTAATCTAGTAGACACATTGATGTTAGGACCTGACTTGTTAAAATAACCGAAACAACAGTTAAACAGGTACAAAGCAATTTGAAAACTGTTGAGGACAGACAAAAGAGTCATGCCGACATTAAAAGAACTCCGAAGGAATTTCAAGTAGGTGAGCATGTATTTGTTAAAGTAAAACCCAGAAAGAGCTCCTTTAAACTAGGGATTTGTGCTAAATTAGCACCCATGTATTCTGGACCGTTCAAAATATTAGCAAGAGTGGGGTCAGTGGCATATCAGTTAGCTTTTCCACCTAATATTAGAATACATAATGCCTTTCATGTTTCTATTTTGAAAAAGTATGTACATGATGCTACTCATGTGATTGACTGGAATGTGAATCAGATAGAACTAGAAGGAGATTTTCTGGTGGAACCAGAATATATTCTTGTTGGCCTCTTTCCTCTTCTTGTCTCGACCTGCGGTTCAACAACAACACAATACCAACATGACACCACAAGAAATCGACCCGACATAGCAGGCTTAGTCGAAAATTCCCACGAGACAAGCGTAGTCTCACCCGAGATATCTAATGGGTAACTGCCAGAACCATGTTTCCGCAGTTGACGAGGGAGTATAGTCCCTTGTTGCAGGGACAAGGCGCTCGACAAAGGTGAGAGGATGGAGTCTTACTACAGCGCATCAATCAGTAATAAGAGACATCATGACATGTGCGTGACCCAACCTCATCCTTCTAACCCAACAACTGGTGCAACAGTGCGACGCAGCTGACCCATTATACTCAATCAGACAGTGCGTGACTATATTTGGAATTAACAACTTAACCATGATTCATACATACCATTCCAATCAACACTTAACCATTCAGTCATAGATAAACCAGATTGCAACGTACATTCACTAGTAACTGTAATAACGGACAGTAAGCAAATATTCATGTAAAAATTCATTATTCAGAAACATTCATTCATATACACAAGGAATAACATGAAAACCCATCTAGGAAAAACCATCAAGGTTCTCTTCATCTGGCATGAGAATTGGATATAGCACCTTTCATTCTGCTACCTGCAAACTATTCTTAAGATATGTCTTTGACTCAATCTTCTTGCTCCCATGCTCTCAGGTTTATTTCCTATCTACTCCTACTGATCCGCACACTGCCTGGGTTGACTCTTCTACTTACCATATGTGCCCTCAGCTGCAGATTACTCTACTACTAGCGGTCTACGCACATTGCTACAAGATACGCGACTCAACATCCTTCTACTTCTACTCAATATTATCGAATCTAGTTGAATCTAACAGACTCTAACTAACTGGGACTCATCTATCTCACCGAACCCTTATACAGAGTGAGTTCCTCCTATTTATTATATTTACAAGACCTCATAGGGTCGACTGAGTACAAATTAGTTATTACAAACTCAACAACTTACAAAATATCTTATGTTACATAAATGTCGGCCCATACCTAGCCATGAAAGTCCTCGAAGACATTAACCACAGCTTTAACTAGCCGCGAAACATCTTTCAACTCATCTATACCAGTCATAACTAGTCGCGAAACTATCCTTCATTATTCTGTTGGCTCGTCCTTCTATAGTATTCCTTGAGTTTCACCTTCCAGCTTTAATTTCTCCACCTGCCTCTTCCACCAACTCAGATCTACCTTCCTTCTCCGTCGCATGCATGTTTTTATCTTGTCTGCGTTGATTCCTTCTTAGCCTACCTTTCCCTTTGTCACACGCATAGTTTTCATGCTTTGCTTGTGCATGCACTTCTTCCTTATGCACTTTCCTTGGCCCATTTCTTGGCTCAACAGTTCTCGATAGGAGGGAATTTTTTCTCCGAAATCGCACCCTTGGATAGGTAAAGGTGCAATGGAAACACGTTAGTCCAGATAAAGCAACCTAGGAATTGGAGAGCGATATGCGGGTGGCATATCCGGATCTGTTCCAAGAAGACTCAAGAAACATTGAGGATGATGTTGAGCTTAAGGGGGGGTGTTTGTAACATACCCTGAACTAAAAAATAAATATTTATTATTTATTTTAGAAAAATATTATGTTAAATTTATTGTAAATTTTTATGACCAAGTTGGTCAAGGATGACTATAATTGAAGAATTATTTATTTTAGTAATTAAATAGAAGAGACACCTATCCAAGGGAGACTGTTAAATGATTCTTCACTGACCCACTAGGAGGAATGAGCAGTTGTAGAAGGATGATTGACAAGTGGCAACACTAGCATTTCATTTTCTAGTTGTTGCAGAAAGCATAATCCCTAAAATTATGGTCATAATCTTAAGGCTTCACATTCGTAATCTCTTAAGTTACAGATTAAATACTACTGTAAAATCACAAAACAAAACTTTGAACGACTAAACCCTTTTACCAGGAACCAGATAAAGGCCTCATGTCCTAAATTCTTTAACATACATGTTATAAGGAAACTATATATATGGCCCTATGGCCTGGTATCAATGCTTCAAATAAATAACACTGTAAAATCTATGATAAATATTCATGACTACAATGTAAGGCCTCATGGGCTACTCCTAGAATCTTATTCATAACTACATAAATTGTAATAATTTATTTACAGTGGTGCTATGACCCATGGATTTCACTCCAAAGAAAATGAATGCAATAAGGTAAAGGCCTCTCGGCCACCGTATAGTGTTACAAACACTTTTCACCATAAAAATTAAAGATGGATATAAATCCCACACAGGTTACTATCAAACCTAAAAACCATTGTCGATTTAAGAAATAACACATGTAACTAACAGTGGCCTTACGACTATGTTCTAAACTAAACAAGACAGTAAGGGCCTCACAACCACATCTTTTTCAAACATTCAAAATGATAAACAAAACTGATATTCAAGTATAGGGAAAAGAAAGTGTACACAGTCACAATGGTGAACAAACAAACCATGCTACCCCGCATGGCATTATAGATAGCCCTCACAGGTCTTTACAAAGACATAACCATTACATTATCAAAACAAGTAGCAAAGTTGCGATAGATTTATGCTAAAACATTGGCATAGTCCCTATGACTCCACAGGCAACGAAATCCTTTACATTGCCAAGTTCATAAAATTACCAAAGTATACACAGTCGCGTCGATATTTAAATAAACGAGGTTACAGTATTGAAGCCTCACGGGTTCTTACAGAGTTAAATAAAATACCATTACATTATCAAAGTGACAAAACTGAAATATATATACATTAAACATTACGTTTATAAATGTGGCATAGTCGCTAGGACTCCACGGGCTACAAAATAATTCCTTACAGTATCAAGTTCATTACCAAAGGAAATTCTCACTTTCACACTGACAACAAGCACAAAGATGAAGCCCCAAATCTATGGGGATCAACACAAAACAAGACATCAAGTTTTGTTCCACAGAGCCATGAAAGGTGAAGCCATAAGTCTTACCGATTGTTAAAGCTTCTATCCAATCAAAACCCTCGTCACAGAGAGTCATTCTGGCTATCTCCTGCACACACATTATTTCCAAGAGTTAAACAATAGTTTTATTTAAACCATGTACAAGAGACAAAAAACAATAATGGAAATGCATATTAAGTATTTACCTTCTCGACGTTCTTAAATCCAACCAGATTCACCCAATCACCACCAGAATGAGGACTGTAAACTCCATCAACAAAAAAATCAATCTTAGATGGGTTCAAAAGGTGTTGAGGGTCAATATTTATGGCTCCCCCATCTCTCTTCACAGAAAGAAGAGTTACAAGGTTGAATAACTAGAATCCAAGGGCAACTTTGGAAGAACATTAAAAACCAAACAAAACCCCATAAAAATAATAGACTTGTCCTACGAGGTGCATTAAACCCCTAGAGTTTTTCACCATGTATTGTTTCTGTCAACTGGAGTTTTTAATACAATCACATGGTCTGAAGGTAAACGAATTTATTTCATGTCCTTTGTATAAAGTTTTCACCATTTTGTTTCCAGGGATTCTACCAATAGTAGCATCATATTTAAAGACCAAAACTCTATGCATAATGTCTCCCACCATTGGAGTTATAACATATGGTATAGTTCAGAGATAGCATGTTTGCTTGTGATATGTCTTATCCAAGGTTGAGATATTCAAGGCATATGATATAGTTTAGGAATATAGTATATGCATTGGTTAGGACTTTTGCATGTTAAGGTTAAGGTATGTTATAGTATATAGTATGAAGATCAAAATTGGGTTAAAGTGTAGGTGGTGTTCCAAAACCTAGGTGGACCCCCTTTTTCTTTGTTGACTTCTAGCTTAGAATTTGTTCCTTAGCACAACTTAAGGGTGATCTCATCCACCTACAAAAAGGGAAAACCGAAGGTTCATGCGTTAGCCGTAAAGACTAAGTAAGACTATGACCTGTTTCCTTTAACAACTCATGAGTAGAACAAAACTAAAGGAAACGACAAATAGTATTACAACATTACTTTCAACAGTCTTTTAAAGCAGCTTTTGTCACAAAATAGTATCAACCATAATGTATAACATAATATCGACAAAAGGTTGTAAAACAAAGCATGCTAATGATAAACACTAAACATAGGCACTTAAATCTTGTAGTTTATTAATAAATCCATTATCATTACGACAGAAGAATTATGGAGTATAACATCTCTCGGAATTATTTCCTAGCAATTTTAAAGTTACACATGGTAAATGGAAATAAAAAATTATTTATGAAATTTAGGGATGTTACATCAGCTATCTTTACGAATAAAAGTGGTCAGTCTTGGAGGAGAGTTTTTTTTTTAGTAAAAAAAAAATGTATTAAAAATAAAAGTTGTATAAGAGATTACATGTATATCCTAGAAGGGCTGAAACAGGAAGGAAAAACATAACTTTTCTAGTAAACTGCAGAGATTCACGTTACCTGTTCCACTTTCTTCTCTCATACAGATCGACTAAAACCAAAAAATACTGAGAACGAAAAGAGCAGCAAGGCTGATAAAGAACTGTTATTTTCCATCAAAAAAATCCAGCGATACTATCATCTAATTAAAGGGAGACATGTGGCTAGTTCGAACACATGAACCGAATGTGTATCAAGAAAAAATGAGTCTACCATCCATCGATCCCAACACGAGCTTTGAAAGGAGATTATCTTCAGCACTCCATTCTCTATAAACATGGTGGAAAGCTAAAGAGGTGAAGTCGTTCATCAGGAACTTTATAGTTTCCAGCCAGCGCGTAAGTGCCAAAAGGAGGATATAATGTCATGTCCCAAATTTTGCATTGGGTCACAATAGCCTAATCACATTTTCCATATTCATTAGAGTTTGTCAAATTGATGCTAAGGGTCAAATAATTGCCAAGGAGGAAAATAACTAGTTTCCTAGGTTGGGGGTGGAAGATTTGGGATTTGGAATAAGGGGGACAAGATGTTTGAACATTATAATGGCATAAATATTTAATAAAGGAGATATATAAATAAATAAAAGAGAAAATTGAAGTGGCAATGGAGCATGGAGACACATGGAGATTATGGGGCCCACATAAGCTAGAATTTATGTGCCACATGGCATCCTCCTCTTGCAATTTCGAATCCATGGGAAGCCTAAATGTTCTTGGATGAGTTATAAGGATAATACACTTGGCCATATGCATCATATGTTGAATTTTGGAGGAAATGTAACTTACATGGGAAAGGAAGAGTCATTTTGGAGCTAGTGAGACACTTGGACTAGATTCCCTAGCTCTATGACAACGGTGATGAAAATGCTATGAAACCTATGAAAAAAATAATATCTAAAGGCTGAAATCTGACATATCTAACATGTCAGGTCGAAATAGAGCATCCAATATATCTCGTATGTGAGTTGAGGAAGCTCAATGGGCTCCAACTCAAATTTGGGGAAGGTGGAAGGCTAGGAAATGGAGGACACATGGAAAATCATGAGCACACACCCTAATTCGAATGGGATTGAGTTTGTGTATGGATTGGTAACATTAGAAGGCTAAGGGTGTTTATAAAATACATGAATCAACCAAGAGAATGGCTTTTTATCATTTGTGGATTGTGAGAGCTAGTGGATGACTAGTTTTCTTGCCTTAGCCGATTTCGAGGGTGAAATATTCCCATCCAAGTTGGTGTTTGGAAAGGCCACTCAGGTATTTCAAGGAGATTTAATGGAGTCTTATTTTCAGGTGTAAGCTACAGGGATTCACGTGGATTCTTCTATTGCATCACTTTCTCTCAACCATTTCCAGTTTTCTTTGCATATTCATGCTCATGGAGGGATTGCGCCTTAGGTGGGATCATGTAATATTTGGGAGAGATATTACTTGTATATTTATGATTTTAATCATTTGAAACATGATATTTTATTCATTCTCAGAAATTTTCAAGTCTAAATACCCAATATTTGTATGTCAAAATGACTTTTAATGAGCAAACAATGACCATTGCCACTCTATTTTGATATATGACATGGTAATGCTTATTATTTAGAATGGAGGAATGTATATATGATAAATGTATAATGAACGGATTGTCATTAATGTTTATTTCATGTATAATTTTCATTACTTAAGCATTGGAAGTCATTTTACTCATCTTTATTGCATTGGGAGAAGATTTGGTGCATTTTCCCCAAGGGTCGAAATTGTGATTTGGGAGCTGTTTTGGAAAGAGTTATAACAGCCTGTATAAATTGAACCATGATGCATATGGGACTTTAAAAATGTCCCTTACACATCCCCTTCCTCTTTTCATAAATTCTATCTACTTTGGGACTATTGGAGAAGCCGTTTCCGACAATTTCCCAGGGGGAATTGGAGCCCCAATTTGCTAGTAAAGACTCCTACTTTGAACAGAACATTAAAAAAGTTTTTAGAAGTAACTGGGGGATCATAAAACATCCCTAAACATTATATTTAAGTTATAATATCATTCATGTACATTCTGAGAAAATTTGGGAGCATTTGGGTCAATTTGGAGGTCTAGACATCAAAACTAGTTAACGTCGAAATTAGGGAAAAAGTGAAAAAATTGGTCATTTAACCAAATTTCAAAAATGGACATTACATATAATATTTAGATATAAATTATCCGGTTTTTGTGAAAAATTGGAGAATAAGGAGGTGCTCTTTTCCTTCTAGACCTCCCACAACACAAATAGCGGAAGACAATTGTAGTGTTCATTTTTTTAGCCAAACCTATAGAATGTCTTGAATCGATCTAACAACCCAATTGAAATTTAGCTTTAAAAAATTCATAAGAAGTTTTCAAACTTCAAGAAAAAAACCATAGTCATTGAAGAGATGGGATACTGAGTCAAAATCGTAAAGACACAATGGGCATCTTCCAGGTCCATGAAAACCTCTGCCCCGTAATACCTCCCAGGTCAGAATATTTTTTTTTTAAACACAACCAGGTGAATAGTTTTTATTTTAAAGGAACATGACCTTTCCATAACCAACATGTCCACCATTCAGCCTCGGGTAAATTACTTTGCAGAATAAGGGACCAGTAAACCAACTTAGTTGTGACTAGACAGTCTCTAGAATTAAATCCCCATACCAACTTGTCAAGATTAGAAGATAGAGTAATTTTACCTTGATTAAGAGAATATAAATATTGATCCCATTCCATGTCCAGCCCTCCAGACAGTCCCAGAACTACGGAGTCGGTCCAGGTCTTTCCCCGAGAGTCTTGATGGACATCCTTGAGCACAAACCGGTTGCTACGGTGAAGTTCATCCAGTAGATTAGGAGTGAGCACATAGTTTTCCTCTATCCCACAGAGTGGATCAACTCCCAAATATGCTTGAATACCATGACCTACCTGCTAACTCAGATCTTTTGAGATGATAGGGAAACTTTTTAACAAACTGTTTCAAATGGAAGAACCAACAGACTTTGGTCCCGTGCCCTTTCTAAACCAAGAATAAGGATCTAGACCTTTGAAGTACTTTTCCTTTAAGAGTTTTCCCCACATATATGTGTTGAATAAACCTCTCCACATAACACACATGGAAGAATTGAATAAAGCCAATTTTTTGATCCCCCATCCCCCAAGATCGTGAGGAATGGATAATCTTTCCCATGATGTCAAATGGAATTCGTTGGGCCCTAAGTTTTCCGTCCACAAGAAGTGAAAAATATTTGCTCTAATCCTTGAAAAATCGAAGAGGGAATGCAAATAACAACATCCAATAAATCAGGATTCCTTGGAGGAATGATGAAACCATAATTAACCATCCTCCCAATGAGAGAAAGCGAAAGGACCAACTATTGATTTTCTGAATGATAACCTTCAAGAGCCATTCCCATTCTTTTGGCCCATAACCATTTGGTTTGAGCTGAAAACCCAAATAACTGAAACCTTCTTCCAAACTAACAAACTTGTAAGGAAAAAGGGATATCAGTGAATCTTTCAAGGACTGATCATTACAAGAATGTAAAATACAAGACTCAGTTCCACTAACCTATAGGCTTGAAGCCTTGCAAAAACTCATCAGTAGGCCCTGAAGGTGGTGCCATTCATTGACCCTGAGGCCCGAGAAGATCTTTTGGTTCCTTTCATGTCGGATGAGGAGGCTAAGTCCTTCGATAACTAAAAGAAACAAGTAAGGAGAGAGAGAGAATCCTTTCCTAATCCCCCTATTACCCCTGAATAAAATGGAGGGAACCCCATTGATAAACACAACAAAACGGGTGGAGTAGAAGCAGATCATGATCCACTCAACCATATCTGTGGATAAACTAATTTGGGTAAGGATTAGTCTAATATAAGACCATTCCACATGATCGTAGGCATTCTTTAGGTCCATTTTAAGAAATAATGTAGTCTTTTTCTTAATTTTGGCTAAATGGAGGCATTCTTGGACTATCCCAACATCATCAGTGATTTGGCAGTCCGGCTAAAAAGAAAACTGTTCCTCGAAAATGGACTTACCCAGATACGACTTCAATCTCTTGGCTATGATTTTGGAAATTAAATTATAGAGGAGATTCGATAACGATATAGGCCGATAATTGTCAAAAGTATCTAAAGAGTTACTTACTAGCTATTAAGTCCAACGCAAAAAGAAATGGAAGGGCATTCTTAAGAAAGAGAAAAGAGGGAAACAAGAAAAATATAAGTGAGAGATTCCAGAGAACACCCAAGTGGTGTATGATCTATGTAAATTGTTGAGATATCGCACAAAGCTTCCAGCAGGCATATAAGAGGTGCCAGGATCTGAAGTGGAACCGCTAGTGAGAACATTGAAGAGGTGTTAGGTTCTGCAGTAACTAACTCTTCTCATTAGACTGGTTACGAATTGAAAGATGAGGAAGTGAGACATAACCTCAGGTTCTAGGAAAGGGGGTGGAGTTCTCGTAGACTAAAAATTTTCTAGGTTCCTAAGATCGAGTGGTGCATGGATGTATAGTTTCCAGTTGCCAAAAGAAATTCAAATATGTTTTATGCATTACTTTGATTCTAGTATATTAGTGATAATGAAACTGTTTAAATAGTTATTATAAATTGAGATTGAGTATTTGCTTAAATTAGTTCATATATTTTGTTAGATAACTCATAAAGATTGAATACATTTCTCGATATTAACTAGTAACATATTGTGTAGTGATGTTTTTAAACTAGTTATGTTCAAATTCCATACTATTCCTATTTTTGAGAAAAACCCTAGGAAAGGTTGTAGTAAAATAAATCGATTATAGACTATAAGTTGAAGAAATAAAATACAAACTATGTACTAACCTGAATCTCTCATAAGTACTAACTCCATTATTTGACATAAACACAATAAATTGTGACTGAACATCAAAGCTCTCAAATTTTCCAGATCGAAACTTAAGATTTCAACCTATTGGAAACATCCTCATATCATCAATATAATACATCTAGAGAACATATAGTATAACGAATACAACAAGAATCTCTCAAAGGAGAGAAAGGGCCAATACAGGTAAAACCAAAAGTACATTTTAACCCTGCCCCTTTGTCACACACCTCAAAAAATCCACATGCTGCTAAAAACATATGTCATGGTTTTTTTTATGTTACTAAAACATACTTTAATACTACATGACAGGTTGTACAATGTAGATGTTTGCTAATGGAACAATATCATCTTCAACCTATAGCTGATGTTTCTATATTAAAATATCTTGTTCTTCAATTAATTGGAGTTATTAAAATTTGAAGGTTCATTGCTCGTTTTTAACTTTACTTGTTCGTTCAAATTTTCCTCAATCATTGAACTCGGCTCTGAAAATTAGGCTCCAATTCATGTATCTGTTCAGTCCTGAATTTCTAAGTTTATTAGTCTTTCTGCAACTATATTTCCACAATGATCATTCCGCAAATAGCCTTTCACAATGATCCTTCCGCAATTAGCCTTCCGCAAATATTCTTCTGCAATGATCTTTTCGAAATTTATCTTTCCATAAATAGCCTTCCACAATGATCATTCCGCAAATAGCCTCTCGCAATGATCATTCCGCAATTAGCCTTCCGTAAAGATCCTTCTGCAATGATGTTTCAAGAAATTTATCTTTCTGCAATGATGATTCTACAAATATCCTTCCGCAATGATCCTTCTGCAATTGCAAATTGTGGGTTTCCTTTCCATTTTTTTAATTAACCCTCTGCATTTATCCTTCTGCAATCATGGGTTGCATATTACAGGTTTCCTTTTAACTTTTTCAAAAAACCTTTCGCATTTATCCTTCCTAAATTGTGGATTGTGGGTTCCTTCTAGCTTTTTTGAAAATAACCTTCCGCATTTAACCTTCTGCAATTGTGGATTGCGGATTATGGGTTGCATTTTAACTTTTTCTAAAATAACCTTTCACAATTGTGGATTGCGGGTTGTCTTTTAAATTTTTCGAATTAGGCTTCCGCAAACCTTCTTTTCACACTTGGATGTTTGTTGGTTAAGAGCTTGTAGTTTTATTTTTAAATTAACCAAGTGTCTGTAATTATCCTCTGTGTAGAGTAATGGTTTCCATCCTTTGCGAGACTTACGACCATACTAGGATAATGGGATGATTGCTATGATTAATTAGGCGTTTTGATTTCAAAAGTGTAACACTGATCAAGGTGTTTGCCTTTGTTATATTTTTATCATTCAAGCTAGCATTATGATCTTAGGATCTTTAACTGAGAGAATAACATGCACAACAATAAAACACAAGAGACAAGAGACACAAAGAATTTTCCTCGAGGAAACCATAAAGGAGAAAACCCCGCAACTTCCTCAAATATAGAATGAGCACCAATGGCAGCAGTAAAACCCGAAAACATAAAGATGATCTCCACAGCTTCTGTCTCTCTCTCTCACACTGAGAGAGCTTCTCCTTTCTCACTCATGCGCCCTAATAAGTGAGTGTCTGTGTGATAAATAGAGAGGCTCACTCTCTATTTATATTCATTCGTTCACTTGAAAGCCACTCCAACATGTTGGCCTCACTTAACAATTACTTACTAGAGTCGACATCTCTAGGAGTGTCTAATAACCCTAGTGCCCCACAACTTGTGGGGACTTTGCCTCATCCGACCAACAAGGAGGTTTATCCTTAACAAAATGGTGGGGACTATTGCCCCGACTTACAATGACTCACCTAGGGTCAACTTCTCTAGGATAGTCTAATAACCCTAGGGCCCCACAACTATGGGGACTTTAACCCTTGACCAATAGGAGGGTTACCCACAATGACTTGACATGACTTGTTTACATTATAGAAACTTCCTGATCGGAACATCATGGCATGACATGACTCAATTACATTATAGACACATCCCGGAATAAACATCGGGGTACAATACATAAGATATACGGATGAATACATTCCTAAGTTACAGATACATCAACACTCCCTCTTAACTAGGAAGGTATTCTCTCGACACAATTTATCAACACAAGTCTTCTTCTCTGTATCATCTGAATCATCGTCAAGTTCTCGTCATCTTCACCTTCAAGTCATCTTCATCTTCAGGTCATCTTCAAGTCATATTCATCTGGATCTGGATCATCATCACTCGATCTGGATCATCATCATTGGATCTAGATCATCACTCGATCTGGATCATCACTGTTGGATCATCATCAAGTCTGGATCATCACTTGATCTGGATCGTCACTACTGGATCATCATCAAGTCTGGATCATCACTTGATCTGGATCGTCACTGCTGGATCATCACTTGATCAGGATCGTCACTACTGCATCATCATTAAGTCTAGATCATCACTTGATTTGGATCATCACTGGATCATCATCATCATTACTACTTCTGCTATCTCAATCAAATGGTGCTATCTCTTCATTCTTCTCGTCACAGAAATTTCTACAGAGTCAATCTTGTAGGCCTACCCTTCATGTAGGTCTTCATCAGTGCTTATATCTGACACTTAAGTCAGAATGGCCCGCCCAGCTCTTACATCTGACCTCATCTTGTCAAAAAGGCACACCCAACACTCACATCTGACCTCATCTTGTTAGAAAGGCCCAGCACTCACATCGCGCCAGAATGGCTCAACACTTATATCCGATCATGTGCAAGCACATCGCATCGGAAAGGCTCTGCACTTACATCCGACCCCATCTTGTCAGAAAGTCTGACCATGTGTAAACACATCCCACCAGAATGGCTCAGCACTTATATCTGATCATGTGCAAGCACATCGCATCAGAAAGGCTCTGCACTTACATCCGACCCCATCTTGTCAGAAAGGCATAGCACTCACATCTGACCATGTGTAAACACATTGCGCCAAAATGGATCAGCACTTATATCCGACCTCATCCTGTCAGAAAGGCTCTGCACTTACATTCGACCATGTGTAAACACATTGCATCGAAAGGGCGTGCACTCACATCTAATCATGTAGGAACTAATCCTATCATCGCCTTAGAATGGCCCCCAGTCCCAGACTGAGCTACCTGGTAATTAACCAGGTGCCTCCATTCTCCTAGAGAAAGGCAGTTGCCCTTACATCTGACCTACTCGTCAGAATGGCCAACACTCACATCTGACATGGGAGGAACTTAATCCTTTAGCCATGACAGAATGGTTCAGCCCTTACATCTAATCAAGTGGGAACACATCCCTCTCTCACGTCAGAATGGCTTCTTAGTCCTAGACTGAGTTTTCCTGGTAACTAACCAGGCACCTCCATTCCCAGAATGGCAATAGCTCTTATATCTGATCATGTAGGAACCAATCCTACAGTCGTATCAGAATGGCTCAACACCCATATCTGACATGGAAGGAACCTAAATCCTCTAACCATGACAGAATGGATCAACCCTTACATCTAACCATGGAAGGAACTTAATCCTATCCCATGTCAGAATGGCTCTAGGTCTCATCATTTCCCCTTAGAGGGAACCTCGATCTTGAGAACACCAAGCTTCTCCCTGAAGTACTCAAACTTCACTTTGGCCATTTCTAGCATAGAATCACATCAGGGTTGATTACGTCCAAGGATGACCTGCCAGCTTTGCCAGGACCGATTACATCCGAGGGCAACCTATCTCATCAGCTATGCTAGAAATCCTTCTTTCAAGAGATCTCGATCTGGATCACTACTCCTTTCTGCATCATACAACAAAATGCAAGTTAGATCAACCAAATCAAATAGTAGTTTTCAAAAGAAACATACTACCTCCCAAATAGCAAGTGGCAACATCTTTTGCCTCAGCTATACTTAGCACCATGCAGGACTCCATCCTGCCAAAACAAGAGATCACACTTGATCCCATACTCAACTGTACCCTTCAGGTACCTCACTGCATGCTTTGCAACCGTCAGGTGAACATGTCTCAATGTGTTCATGGCAAAGCAAATATTTGGTCTCGTATTCGTCAGGTACATCAAGGAACAAATCATCTAACGATACATCGTGGCATCAACCATCTCTGATGAAGCAACACTCAATAGCTTCAGCTTCGATGCCATAGGTGTGGTCATGGCCTTGCAGTCCATCATCCTGAACCTCTTCAGGATCTCTACTACATACTTCCCTTGTCCACACCTCCATGTCTAGAACGTAGTGCATCGAAACATAACAGGAGCATCACTGATCTTCTGCCTTCAACCTTGAAGCAAAGGTTGGAATCTGCTTTAATCTCAGTAAATCCTAGAGTCATCATGTCGTACCATGTCGAACCTCAGAATCTTCTGTAGTCACTCCCTCTGAAGCATCATACTCCCTATGTCTTTCGTATTCTACACACTAAAACATTTTGTACCGGAGTGTCAAGAAGCTTCCTCTGCTACTAACATTCTATGTATCCATCTAAGATCACTGGATACCAAGATCCTCTATCTTGAACTTTTTCAAAAGTTCTTCTTGCACCCATCTATGAGCTTGTCATCCTCTATAGGCTTTCATCTTCAACCTTGTAGCAAAGGTTCAGGTCTTCATCAAGCTGGCTGCAAATGTCTCTTTGTAGTTTATGCCTTCTTTTCGTGAGAGGCCTCGTGCTACGAATCTTGCCTTGTATCCCACGATGTTTCCATCCACTGCATGATGGAACTACGAACTTCTCTTCATGTATCGATACTGCATCCTAGACATCATTCTTCTTGAACCTTTCTTCCTGGAAGGTTCTACATCAATGATGTCGTTGCATTCGTTATATTATTCTTCATCTTGAACTGTTATCACTTGTTCTTCGGAACAAGTCTCATCCTTCTTTGCTTGTAGGTGATTGTACACGATCTTTCCTAGAAGTCAAATGCATTTGTATGGTTAAAAACATTTCATAAGGCATATTTATAATGGAAAATTCTTATGCATAAATATATATGATCATGCAACTACTTTAGCCAATACAACATCAATCCATATCTCACAGAAACTTTCTAGATGCCTTCCATCTCTACCAGGACAACATTGAGACTATGCATTAATCCAATATGTCAGCAAAGAGGTTTCATTCTAGATAAGTAGCAATGGAGAGTTGTATAGCACCATGAGCTACTTACCATCACATGCATATTAGTAGTATACTGTCATTAATGCAAACATTCTATCATGCATAATACATTAACTGAATATAAACAAATGCATAACAAAAACATGAAATGACAATTGAATACTTGTCTTTATTTGTTTCGTGGGTAGACTCCTTCTTGAGCCTTCAGCTTCATCATCTTCTTCATTCATAATAGCATCATTTTTTATCCAAATGCTAAGATGGATAAGAGTTTCTTCAAGAGTTGAGTCCTTCGTATTCCTCATCGCTTGAGGGATCTTTGGATGGTGAGAGCTTGATCTTCCCATCTCTCACTATGAGTTGATCATCTTCTTGTGTGTGCTCTTCCCAGAGTCTGCTGAAAGTAATCACTTCCTTCTGGCACACATTCCTTGAATGAATGAATCCCATGATCCTGGGAGGCCATTCAAGGTGGCATCACCACTTCTGCATACTTCACTTCTTCTTTTACCGCTTCAATTTGTTCTTTGATTTGAGAGACCCTTGTAAAGTATGACTGCATGGTCTCTGCATTCTGGATCTTCACATTCTTCAACTGGTTTCTTAAGGTCATATTCTGATTTATGTTCTTCCCTTCAAATAGCTTGGTCAAGGAATCAAACATCTTTGGTGTCTTTAAGGAAGACACTTGTAGTACAAGTTGATTCGTGATTGGATCAACAATTATCTTCTTGGTTTTGACCAAGTTCTTCTTGTGTAAGGATTTGAGCCACACACTACAACAAATCCTGGAATTAGCGTCCCATTTAGCGTCCCTTTTTAGTGTAATTTTTTTTTACATTGAGTGGTCAAACTAGACGCTAAATGGGATGCGTCATGGACAAAACTTAAAGCATCCCAAAAAACGTCTTTTTTTGCTTCCTAAATAGCATCATTTATGACGTCCAAAATAGCGTCTTTTTTTTTGCTTCTAGAATAGCGTCCAACTTTGCTTCCTAAACAACGTCAAGGTTTGCTTCCAGAATAGCGCCAAACTTTGCTTCCTAAACAACGTCAAGGTTTGCTTCCTAAATAACATCATTCTTTGCTTCCTAGCGAGTGTCCGCTTTTGCTTCTTAAATGACACCCCCGTTAGCGCCATATTTGCATCCTTAATAGCACCATGTTAGCATCCATTTTTGCTACCACTTTAGCATCCCATTTTGCACCATGTTTTACTTCCAAATATGTGTCAATTTTCGCTTCCAAATTTGCACCATGTTTTACTTCCTTTTTCCATCATGTTTTGCTACCAAAATGATGCCAAATATTTCTTCTATTGTTGCACCATATTTTGCTTCCTATGTAGCGCCATGTTTTGCATCCAAAGTAACGTCTTATTTTGCTACCATATCAATGACATGTTTGGCTTCATCATTAGCGCCATGTGTTGCATCCTTTTTAATGCCTAGTTTCGCGTCTCTCATGTTTTGGTCACTAATTTAGTCGTTTTTAGTATTTAACCGATATTATAATATCATTAGGGCATGGGGGAATCAAACCACCAACCCCCTGCTTGTAACGCAGGCGCTCTTCCATTCAACTAGAACCCTTTTAGAATTTGAGAACCTAACTTACAGAGTCCTCTATAATGGTAAAAAGGATCAATACACAACTTTGAGTGTCTAATGGTTGAACAAGGCAACAGAGAAAAAGGATTTTGTAATACCAGAAAGGACACTCATCCACATCAACAGTGTTGCATGTATCAGAAGATGACAATGTAATGGTACCAATTTGGTTACCTAAAATCATGTAGCTTGGGCATTCTAGTTATATCAAGACCTGATAAGCCATGTGATTAGCAATACACATTAGTGCATGCACATGACCAGAGAAAAAAGCAATGTTCCACCAGTCTAGCTAGCAGCCAAATTATGACAGCCTGGTTACAAACATGTAATATCTTGCACCTTATTCTAGTAGACAGACAATTCTACTGTTGGTCCTAGCTACATGTGATTACACACGATATAAGTTATAACTTATGTACCAACATAGTTACCTGCATAAGATCAGTTCTAACAGAGTGGGGAAACAAGAGTGAAAACAAAGAGAGTGTGCCTTGAAACAGATTTTATATCATTGCAATGAATTGTGAATTGTCGATTCAAGCATTTAAAAGCATGAGAATTGAGAATTAACTACAGAAATGCATCTGGGAAATAGCATGAGTGCTATAAGGAAACTTAATTCCAATGTCTTTAAATATTTGTAAGGCGCAGCAGGAATAGACCACTCACTAAATATGTTGGCAGGTGGGGGTTGAAGGTATTATGGAAGGAATTTTCAATGGAAACAGCATACACAGAGAATCTACAATATCTTCCTGAACATAAAAAATGGCGAGTACAAAAGAGTAATGTGGCTGAACTACACCGAGTGGATAATGGTACTCATTATGATGAAGGGATCAAAGGGATCAAAAAGAAAGTTTAGAGAAAAGACTAGTACCATTTCTAAAATACTGACCATTCCAAGAACTCCCTAGGAATAATTTGTTGGCATCCATTTCTTGTCATTTTCTAGGAACTTTTCTAGGTTGTATCCTTTAGGAGATGGGTCATTCCCATAAAACAAATGCAGTAACAATCATTTCATCTTGTAGACCATATTTTATGCCCTCATTTGGATATAAAGGAAACGAGCGTAAAGTTTAAGAAAAACCAACAAGAAGCTTAGGTTAGTCTCACCTAATATATTGCTAGTAATCAAATACTTAACAGAAGTCAACTATGATAATTCATCTAATTATCAGTGAGAAGCTAAAGTTACCAGGATATAGATAGATATATGTACATATATGAGAACAAATTGGATACAATATGGTTGGATATGCATATATAAAAATACATGTAAAATATGTGTGAGCATGTAAAATACATGTATTTCCTAATATTTCCAGAGTTTTAACAAAGTATTTCCCTTGGCTTAATGTATTTCCTAATAAAATGCTCTACAAAAATAGCTACTGACCCATTTTCCATTTTTCATATGGCATAGAGTTCCTATTCAAAACGTTTTTAAGCTCACAGCTTGGCCCAATGGAAGGGTGCTATCCTCAGTGGGGGTTATTGAATAGTTAAAAAATGTATAGCTATGTTTTTTTCAAAATAAGGCCCAAATACGTACAACTGACAAAGGTTTTCATAATTTCATATAAACTAAATGTGTACCTCATGAATATGACCTTGCTTTTGAAAAATCCTATCCTCTTATGTTCCAACAGCCTGAATAAAATGCTCCACCTTGTCCAATATTACCTGCATGATAAAATGTTCCACATTTTAGTGTGATATCAGCTTAGCTGGAAATGCTAGCTATATCCAAACCAGTTAACACCCTTTCATTCGATGTTTAGTAATTTCAGACACAGGAGACGTCCTATAGCCTTTATAAAAATCCATGTGCATTTGAAATTTCAGAAAGAGAAAACATTATACAGCTTTAATGCCAGCAATTGGATAAAGCTATTCAAGATGAACTCGGTATCATTTCCATCAATCTGGGGACATGAGATCTTGCGATTCAAGTGATAATTAAAATTTCAAAGGCCACACAACTTCAGATGGCAATATTTAGAAGACCAAAGTGAAAATATCACAATATCTAGTAACATATCGTGAAGTCCTTCAGTCAACATAATATTTGCCAACAAAAATTATATAATAAATGCAATCAGTGTCATAATACCTTGCCTGCATCTGTCAAATAGCCACCCATTGCACTGAATTCTTTTTTGTATACAGCCATGAGCAAATTAATTGAACCCTGTAAAATAGAAAATAGCCACCAACAAATTATCTTCCTGGAGAATATTGTCACAGAACCAAAACAGAGAATGTGAGTTGTAAAAACAGATCTATAATAAACTGTCTACACACTAGAAATAATCATGCTTAGAAGTTAGAACAACAATCAGCTTGGACATAAACATATTCCAAGCGTTTCAACTGAAATGAATTTCAGAACAAAATGTAAATTTAGATAATATTTATTCAGCGACTATTTAAGGAATTCAAATAGAATATAGGAGGTGCAACATCTCTACATACAAACCTCACAAATTTCCAATGTAGGAATGTGTGGAAGGAAATCATTGCCAACAAAGAAACAGATGAAGACAAAATCATCCACAACCCATTCAAAATCAATCTCTATTGGAGGTTTTGGAATCTTCATATCATACTCTAAATATTCACGTAAAACCCAGATGTTGACGAACTGCCAAATATTTGAGATATCAGAAACAAGTTAGATGTAAAAATAATAGTAAAACATCCACATGACCTATAATAATCTTGAAACTTGCTTTAATTATCATGACCTAAATGGGACCGTTATTAGTATTAATGCAACCATACAACATTAACAAAAAGAAAAAACCTCCAACCATGCATAACCAAAATCCTAACACAAAAAATTATACATATATCCGACTTACCTGATAAGGCTTTTTAGGATTAACATTCAGTTCACCACCTTTCTCGTCAAAATCTCCTTGCTTTCTTTTTGGCTGTCCTTCACATGTATTTGCAAAATGACCAACCTGACCACAAAGGAAGCATTTGTCTTGTTGTCCAGGCGTAACCACAATATGCACAATTACATATATAAGGAAATAGGCAATGTTATCATATTCCTCTCACTATTTTTAAAGACTATAGTAAAAGAGATGACAATGCGATATGAATGCATTTCAGTCATACAAACCTATCAGGCAATTTAAAATTTTCATCTTGAACAAAGGATGAGCGTTAATTTATGTTTTTCATAAAGGACAAACTGTCAAAAGAGAGTCTCTACTTTTGTGGGGATGATTTTGTCACTGACCATGCTTGGATATGGTGCATGTGTAGCATTTCTAAACATAACTCCTATCCTCAATGGTTTTTGGTATTTGTCTCCCGGTAACACTCAAGAGTAAAGCCTAGACATGGGGTTAAGTATTGAAATTTGAACATAGATGAGTATAACAGTTTAGGATTTTATTGGGTTAACGTTCAGATGTTTATTGGTTTTGGTGAAGGTCATCAACATATAAAACATATCTAGAGATCAATAAGAGTGATGTAAATTTGAAAGTACTTCCCATGAGTTCGAAGGAGGACTACCAAAACCTCTTCCCAATACAAATATGCAATAATTATTTCTAAGAGTTTGACAATGTATGAACCATTGTCGCTTCAAGGCAACGTGATCTAAGAGAATGGGTGGAGCTAGTCTATGATTATTTACTTCATTAATGGATGGAGCTAATTTATTTTTGGACAATGTGCCCACATAGGTATTCCTAACAATGAGAAAGTAGGAGTTCAATATCCTGAAAGTGAATTAGTGTGCAGCAAGTGGGGGGTACAAAACATCACATATGATTACATAGACACAAAAAATTGCATTTAACTACGACTGACAAGGCCATGATTGAGGTTCTAGCTTATTTATGAGGTTTATAATTCAAAGACTCATTCAACGATGGGACACAAGACTTTTATTATAGAGGCATTTAAACATCCATGGAAAGCCATGAGCCGTGGGGTTTTGTATCATGTGATAGGATAGGATCCATGGAAAATCATAAGCTTTGATATTCACTATGTGCCTTGGTTCAAAATAAGGGCTCCCATGCCTACATCCCCAACTTTCTTAAAGCTCATGGATCATGACAACAAGTTAATCATGATTGGAGTAATCGGTGGCTTTAATATTACAATGGAAATTGGGATGCTAACTTGGGATTCACAAATCAATGGCTAGCTCATTACCCCTCCAAGGTAGTTGACCAATTCCATGGTTACCACCCTAGGGCATACATCTCAACAAACAACATACAGACCAACTCTAGGCAGATCCAAGGTTGGGCTCTCCCCTCTCCGCTCTAGTGCATCACTGCTTAGGTTCTCTTGAGCAACCGGTCTTCTATCAAGAGTTTCTTCTCGTGGCCTTGGATGTTAGGAATGCTAGTATTCCTTTCTCTTGTGACTCCTTAGGATAATACAAGCAAGCCCTCGTCGTCCCAACCTCTCCCTGGAGGACAGTATCTCATCTTATCTTATGCTTATTTTGCTCAAAAATATAATTTGTGTTTGACGATTAATTTGATTTCTGATGTGGGATTTCAACTCACAACAAAATTTAGAATTTTGATGTACCTTTAGGCAAAATGTCATACCCACAAAATCCTCAATTTACATATCTGATCTACACTTAGTCTGGCATTTTCTGTGTCTTCTGAGCACTTTTTTGCTATGGCTGTGTTCTGCTCATGTTTATTAGAGCCAAAATGCCTCTTGCTAGGTTTGGCATGACTCTTATGTGAAGATCATACACAAAATTTTCAGGCAATGGATCACAAACTATAGCTTCAAGTTTTCACCTAATGTGATACCATGTTAAAATGATATGAGATGCCCAATATGGAAAAATAAAGCAAGTGGTGGGGATTTAACTCTCCTTGTAGAGAGCATGATCCAGATTTAGTTGTATTTTCCATGGTAAATGCCCTGTGGTTTGACTTACAGGCGCCTCAATTCAACTTCTCAACACTAATAAGCATCTCAAGACTTGTGAGAGGGAGGCAGCGTTTTGTGCTTGGAAATGATACCCACAACTCCCAAGAGATAACAGTCATGTACAGTAGTATGGAAAAAACATTGTTAGGGTGATTTGAGCCAAATTATTTGCTTGCAAATGATTCTAGTGATGGGTAGATGGGATACACTTACAGACTGAAAAATATGCTCATTCAAACCAAGAAAATTCCCTAGATGGCCAAGGGAAAAAAGTCAAGAACTCCTTTGCAAAAAAAATTCACCATGTCTCATCCTGTAGAGTAGGACGGAACCCAAAGATCCAGAGATCTCATGGTCCATGGAAACATTAATAAGTGATTTGGAGCAAGCACACACTTGTTGCAATTAATCTTTCCTCTAGAGACATCGATTTCACCTCGGGGAGTGAAGCACAATTCCTTGTGGAAACCAAAACCAGTCTGGGCATGATACTTCACTAACACTATTGGTATGGGTCCAAGGCTAAGTGTTTTTCGTTATGTTGAGCCAACATACTGGACTTTGGAAGCAGTGTGCAAAACCTGATGATTCCAGGAGAAAATCTGTGTTTGAAATATCATTCCCCATACTCATTTACCCCTTAAATGACTAGTAATACTACCTATATCACTTCCAATCAATGGCTATCATAATTAACTTGATTTATTAATTAATTGATAGGAATCATTAATGTAATTCTCTTTGTTTTATGAACTATCTTATGGCACATGGTCTCGTTGTGCATAACATAGAATTTAGAAGAGATCACCTTGATGCCTTTCTTTGTCATTCATTGCCATCTCGTCCATTACATTATAACCCCCATCATTTTCAACAATTTTCCATTTTTCAATCAAAACAAAGAAGTCTTGAGCTGATATTTCTTTGACTTGCTTGGTTGCTAAATGCCATATAAATTTAATATTATATGGAACTCATCTAGAGTGATGTGTTTACATGCTGATATGTGCCCATATTTGAGAATAAGGTCCTTTAGCTGCTCACCATTGCTGTTATAAGGGTGTAAAAGGTCCCAAAAATTCCCAGAAATTACCACAGAGTTGTTCCACACACAATAATTCCTAGGATTTACACCCAGCATCAAAGATTTATGGCTATTTAGGGCTTGATGATGACATGATAGTCCCCAAATGTGCCCAAAACTATTTATGGTTGCTATTTGATTCTTTTTTAGGATAGTCAGGGGCTGATGTATGCTCAGAAGAGCATTAGTTGTGTTCATATCTGATATATGACCCTCTTCATCGATGTTGTTTACATATTGACCATAAATGATAACCTCAAATTCATCTACATTGCTGGTATAGCTTTGCTCAGGACTCAAGCAGTGATTCTTTACGCTTGCTTATGACTGTTGCTTGGAAGAATGGCCTCAAATCATGCCCAGGTATGAAAAAGGAGGCTGCGTGAGGGGTAAGAAGTGCCCAAAATTACTGTTGGGACTGTTTTCATCCTTCTTACCTGCCCAGACTATGCCCAACATTTAATATTTGTCCTTTGCTGCTGTTCATTATTTTTTCAGTGCTGTGGCATGCCCAGAAAATTGTCCAACTTCAGGAACAAGGTCATTTTCACAATCAAAACTTCTCAAAAAGTGGCCAGACATGCTTAGAATGGTGACAATAACACTTCCTCATGCTAAGACAATCTAAGTATCAACCCAGGTTAGCTTAGCAAACCTCCAAGTAACCACCCATGCAAATAAGGGGGTAACAGAAGCTAGTAACTAAGAAGACTATTTACAGTCAAAATGTTGTATTTAGAGCAATGTTTTGTAACTCGGAATAGGAATTGATCAAGGGTAAACTCAGAATCAAACCGCTTTGAATTTAATGACTTGATTTACTACAAAATACATAAAACATTAAAATTTTAATGGATACAAATTATCTTACAGAGTCCAAACCATTAGAGACAAAATAGGCAAAGTCTGCTCATGTATAATCCATGTAAGGATGAATATATCAAAATGGCACCGATTGCAATACATAGGTGAAACAAATTACATATTCAATCAACCTTTAAATGGCCTTCACAATCCAAAACACAATGTGCTACAAGGTACTGGCCTACCACATATCTTTGATCAATATGATTATTGATGAAACCTATCACCACTATTGGAAATGGCATCCTTGGCATGAGCAACAGAACCATCCTTTGGCATGTCTATTTTTTAATAGGTCTATATTTCGCAAATGGCATGTAGTCAAAGAGTAGGGTGAAATTTGTTGTTTTTTTTATGGCTTAGTGGACTTGTCTTTGGTTCCATGCAGTAAAATGCTAACTCATTGCAGTGATGGCCAATGCTAATGATGACAATAAGTTAGCACACTTTCATCTTCGTCACACCATTTGTGGATCCTTGAGATACATGAGGCATCTTCACATAGCTGAGGGTCTGCCCATATCAACTCTCCTAGTAGTGTTTGCGAGGGATGTGTGATGGGTAAACATTGTTGAGAGTCCTTTTTAAAGGACAAATCATAAAACCTTAGCTTCAATTCGTTATTGTGTTCATTTAGGCGGAATTTTATAAAATCTCTGTTGGAACTCATCAAAATCCTCGTTGGCAGAGAAATCATAATCCAATGATAGAAAACTCATTCATAAGAAAATATAACTAAAATACCCCATGTTTTATTCATGTGTTATATGCACAAGAGAGTGTTTTATTCATGTGTTATATGCACAAAAGAGTATCAGACTGTATATGGTAGTATATTATTAAAAAATATTTGGAAACTGGAAAATGCTAGATGTATCAGTGTTTCTGCATATTTCTTAAGGTTGCAATAAGAGATTTCCATAAATGCACATATAAATGGAATACCAACATATTCACTCTGCCAAATCTGATTGTTTATAATTGTCTGAATTGCAAAAATTCAATCACAATGCCAATCATTTTGCATCTCCACTTGTACACATATAAAATCCTCACAGTTTTACAAACAAAAAGCACCAACACACAAGAATTTGATGGCCAACAATGAAGCTAAATGTATCTCAAAATTTTCATACCTGCAAAGCAAAGAACGACAATCTGGCTCCCAAGTGCATCATGTATCAATAGCAATGTTACTAAAGCTTTCAAAGACAGTACTATGCTCTCACATATTTTATGAAAATGTGCATAGACAATGGTAAACAGGTGCATTTCTTGACATCAAAATAAACATGGCCAAAAAAGCTAAAGTAGTTGCCACACAATCAAGTTTCTTAAAAGAGAAACGTGCCAAGTAAATCCCCTAAGAGTCATCCAAGTTATCTACAAGAATGTGATCCTCAACATTATCCTCGTCATCTATATCAATTTCTTCATGTTCCTCCCAATCTGCCACTGGTGCACAGTGATGCCTGTTATAGAGTTTCCAGTCCATAGCTTGACAAGCACGTGAACAATAGTTGACAGAACCACATGCAGAACACCTTCTATGTAATTTTATAGAGTTTTATAATTAGTATGGTTGCCTATTTAAAAAAAAAACAATTTTACAGACCATTTTTTAAAAATTTAATTTGTCAATGTTATAGATGTCACATATTTACATGAGTTGTAGATGCACTTGGCTACTCTCAGTACAAACCTGTGTTTACTCTATTGCAATCAATCCAAAAGAAAAAAACAGAGAGAGAGCTACAATAGACATGCTGCTATCCATTGGTTTTTGTCTTTGATGATAAAGGTTGGTTTGCTCTTTAGGTCTCTAAGCCAAGTTTATCAACTTAAGCTAAAATTTTCATTAATTAATACACTATTATATTGGTATTTGGATAGGAGTTAGTATGTTGTAGAACATGCTCAAAATGAGCTTTATCAAGGTGAGGCACATTCCATGAGCAATACCATCTTGTATAACTACTCAACAAGATACATAACATATATATTCTAAGAATATTTTGCAAGCAAATAAGTGATAACTTGCAAAATCCTAAAGGCAAAGTTGTCAAAAGAATATTCCTGTAGGCAACACCGATCTTATCTGTTGATAGTATCTCATAGCTCATAGCCTTTTTACAGTTTTTATATGCATACCTTTCATGATTAAAAATCTCCATCACAATACAATAAGCTTATTTAACTAACCTTAGTGGTCATTTATCTACTAGTGATCATAGTCTAAATTTTGACTATCACTCAAACTGCATTTTGACCATCAGCAGAATGTTGGCAGCATTTGCACACACGTGCACAAAAGACCGATATGCAGTCATCTCACTTAGATACAACAATATACACTACTCCAACCACCTAAGGAGCTCAAATTATCATGTTCCATCTCAATTCTATCAATTTTTTTTTCTAATTCTTGATTATCCTATCCAAACATGAGCTCATCTTATTCTCATTTTTACTTCTAATGAGAGAAACTTTGATGATACTAGTGATCCAAGGTATGCCATTCAAGTTCCCAGGGAAATAATAATCCATAAAAATGGTCTCAACACAATTCAGGCAATAATGTCTTTCCCTTCTATCTAAGAATGAAAGTCTTATGTGATGTCAGGTAAGGTCTTGGTGATGTGGTGTATGTTTCACAAGATTTAGAAAAAAAAATTCCTACAACAGGGTTTGATGGATTGCATATGGAAAACTAGTTACAGTTTTTCTCTGCCTATTACCTTTCATGTAGTCTTATCGGTGTTATGGTCATGAAACTCTTGCATGGGGCCTGCTTTAAACATGTGAGCCTGAGTTCACTAGTTATCAACCCCTGAATGGTAAACCTTTGGCATGCATGTGTAATGATAATTGTTTGTCTTTTTAGAACTTTTTACTGAGCCAAGTAGATGAAATATTTTTCATTGGAGTAAACAAGGTATGTTCTCATTGGCACTTATCCTAGTGGGTTGGGTTGGTTGTGGTTTTGTGCCAGTCATCCCGGGAGTAGATATAAGATGGTGACACCTCCAGAGTCCAGATAGAGGAAAATGTATGGATTGAAGGCTCTATCTTGGTACCTTTGAGTACCTTCCAACTGATGTGAATGGGCTCGGTTGGTCTTATCAACATGAGTAATCTCAGTGATCAAAGGGTCATCCAGATTGGGGTCATCTAACATGGAACAAACTGATAGCAGGACCTTGGAAATAGTAAGTGCAAGGCTCCATTGATCCTTCAGTATATCTAGGCAAATGCTTCCATTCAGATTAATATTTGGGTGATAATTTGTAATGTCCTCTTCCAATTACGCCTTGAGGCCCAAAACCGCTAACCTATGTGATTCCTGTGGGTTCGAGCGGTTACTGACAGCTAGGGAATCAACTAAGGACTGATGCCATCCATAGAAGATCTAGGGCATCATCATTAGGTCAAGAAGGGCCACCGGGGCCAAAGGCCACCTTCGTGCATCCCATCCAAGCATTATTTAATGATGCATGCACTCTTTAGGTCTCCATCCGCATGCATGCAAGTCAACGGAAAATTAGAAGATAAAGTGACCTAATTAGGTCAAATATTAGGGTTTTCACAATTGAACGTTATAAATAGAGGATAAAGCGAAAGGAGACTTCACTTTTGATTATGATTATTTTGGGAGCTCTTGGATAGCAGCACAGCATGCCGCACAGCAGTTGGGGTTGGAGACGGAGTCTTCAGCTAACGGGATTTCGGCAATGAAACATCTGTCCTAGTCTTATTCAGGGTAAGCCATACAAGTTCACCACTTGTTCTTCATTCATTCATAAGTTATCCAGTATATGGTATAGATCGTTGCAGGGACACATGTGCAGCCGTAAGGGGGGGTTTTCAGCCAAAAATCCCTAATCAGTTGTTGGACCTTCAGATCTCAGCTTTTCTCCGAAACTCAGGCACCATTCTCATCATCAGCATCATACTCTAGTACCCGGTGATTATTAGATCCGTCTGTGCTCATCCGAAGCAGTTATCAGCAGTTTCGTGATCCCAGGGGCGTGAGCAGCTGTCTCACCAGAGCAAGTCGCTATCCTGCCTAGAGGTCTTAGAAATCCCACATGTACCAGGCATTCTCTCTGGCATGGGAAGGCTATCAGTCCTGCAAATCGGCAGCTTCATCGGACACCTCCTTTATTGAAAGCGTCACCCTTTTCTGACTAGGGTTCTTGCTGCTGGGGGTTCACTGGAAGCAGAAGAGATCTGCCCATCTCCGATCCAGTTCTCAGTGCTTGCATACTTTCTCCGAAGCAGTCTAGCCGGCTTATCAGTGGTAAGTGTTCATTCTATATCACAAACCCTAACCCTAATTTTTCCTATATATATAGGGATTTTTGCATGGCAGTTTGCATGCCCAGTTGTATCAGCATATTTGCTTAGAAATAGAAAATATCGGGATTTGGGATATTACAATGGTATCAGAGCTATTTTCTTGGCCAGCTGTGGGCTTAAGAAATGAAAAGTAGATGAATACAGAAGGGGATCCTTTTGTAACCTATAAGAGGAGGAAGAGTAGATACACAGAAGAATTCAAAGATATCCAACTAGAAGATACCAATTCAGACATGGAACAAACAGGTATACATTCGGATAGGAAAAAAGGAACGGGAGAAGAAGAGGATCGGATGGAGTTTCACAGCTTGGTCTCTGCATTGCAAGACTTAGCCAAAGGACAAAAAGATGTACTCAATGCAATCAACAGATTATCAACGAAACCAAAAATAGGTATCAACAGTACACCTCCCTCACTGATAGATCGGGGATCTACAAGCAGCAGTGGAAAGGTAGCATACACTAACATTCAGAATACTCCGCATATATATAGCATACCTTCTATTAGGCCTACCATGCCTCACTTCTTGGCAGATACAGTAGGGGGCCCGATCATGCAGGTAGAACCTAGCGAGCCTTTTGGGGCTTATCTACAGGAGTATAGAGACTTAGGGGATGAGTTTCATGTGGCCATGTCTTTTTCAGATTTCTGCAACATGAAGAGTAGGAACAGGCCCAGGAATTTCAACAAGGGTTTCAATCACAACTATGAGTTGCAGAAGACCTTGGGTAGGTTGACCATCCCAAACTTTGATGGGACTCGCGAAGGATCAGCGAGGATATGGGTTCAAAAGTTGGATACCTATTTCCAACTCAACCCCATGACAGAGACAGACGCCATTAAATTGGCTACACTTCACCTAGACGGAGAAGCTCACGAGTGGTGGTACCACGGATTGGTGACATTGGGTCACAACACCATACATTCCTACGGTGAGTTCACTCAGAAGCTCATAGAGAGGTTTGACAGGAAAGATCCAGAGATACATTTCAGGGATTTGGCTCAACTCAAACAGACCGATAGTGCAGAAGCTTTCATTTCATAATTTCAGAGGCTAGCCGTTATGGTAACAGATGTGTCAGAGAGCAGATTGACTATGTTATTCACTGAGGCCCTCACAGAGCCACTACGGGGATGGGTGAAAGCCTACAAACCCCTCACTCTGCAGCATTCCATTAGCAGAGCAAGAGATCTTCAGGATTCAGTCCCCAAAAACAAATTCCCACTGAAAACCAATTTTCCTATTAGGGACAAGGACAGGAAACCTTTCCAGCAGGATGTGCCCAAGAAAACTTGGTTAGACGAGGACACTAGGAAAGACTTGAGAAGGAAGAAGCTATGCTTCACCTGTCAGGAACCATGGGTACCAGGACATAGGTGTGCAGGGAAGGCGAAGGTGCACTACATTGAGGTATATTCAGATAGTGATGAGGACGACTATGAGCAGGAGGCCACAGAAGAGGAGTCACATCAGGGTGATACACCAGAGGGAGTCATTGCTACATTATCTGGAGTACCAAGATTCCATACTCTCAGGGTCATGGGAGTAGTACAGGGCCACAGAGTAGGAGTATTGATTGATGGGGGAGCCACCCACAATTTCATCGACTCCACTTGGGTAGCCAAGAGAGGTATTCAGACCGAGAAGTTCGAAGGATTCACTATAGCAGTAGCCGGGAACTCCAGCATGGAGTGCAACTACTGGATCCCAAAATTGAATGTCGCTTTAGGTAACTATCAGATGACGGACTCTTTTTATGTAGTGGATGTAGCGGATACTCATGTGGTATTGGGTGTTTAGTGGCTTTACTCTATAGGGAAATACACTACAGATTACAGGGCAATGGAAATGGAATTCCATGGGCCAGACAGAAAACGAGTAGTTTTGAGGGGCATGAACACTTATCCCCCAAAACCGGACTCGTCACAGAGGATGGAGGCAGTACTCCGACAGGATGATATAGAATGGGCTGCAGAATGTTTAGTCACCTTCAGGAAACCCCCAGAGACCAGCACACAACACCCAAGTGACATTCAAGCCTTGCTACAGAAACATGAAAAGGTTTTTCGGGACCTTCCATCAGGTAGACCACCAGACCGAGGGTTTGAACACATCATCGAGCTAGAGGAGGGAACACAAGCAGTCATCACCACTCCTTACAGGCATCCCAAAAGGTACAAGGATGAGATTGAGAAGACAATCAAAGAATTACTGGAGCTTGGATATATTCGGCCCAGTTCTAGCCCCTTCGCATCCTCAGTAGTACTGGTCAAAAAGAAGGATGGTACACTGCGAATGTGCATCGATTATCGAGCACTCAACAAGAAGACCATTAAGAACAGGTATCCCATTCCCAGAATTGACGAACTCATGGATGAGCTTCGGGGAGCCCAATACTTCTCCAAGATCGATCTTTGCTCGGGGTACCATTAGATCAGGGTAAGGGACCAGGACATCTCCAAAACAGCTTTTCGCTGCCACTATGGTCACTATGAGTTTTTGGTCATGCCCTTTGGACTTACCAATGCTCCGACCCCTTTTCAATCATGCATGAACCACACCTTCAGAGCACAGCTACGTAAGTTTTTGCTCGTATTCTTTGATGACATCCTGATTTACAGCAAAACATGGGAAGAGCATCTGAAACACCTGGATGAAGCATTGAGTATTTTAGAAGAACATTCACTTTATGCGAAAATGTCCAAGTGTGAGTTTGGCATGAAGGAGATGATGTATTTAGGACACGTAATCAATGTAGAAGGAGTACAGGTCGACATGGAGAAAATTCGAGCTATCAAAGATTGGCCCGCACCAAAAACAGTTACAGAATTGAGAGGGTTCTTAGGTCTGTGCACTTATTACCGACGGTACGTTAAGGGATTCTCCCAATTTGCAACACCCCTCACAGATCTCACCAAGAAGGGGGCGTTCACTTGGACAGACTTAGCACAGAAAACTTTCAAAGAGATGAAGGTTATTATGAGTTCTTGTCTAGTTCTAGCATTAATAGACTTCTCACAACCCTTTGTAGTAGAATTTGATGCCTCAAAGGAAGGGTTAGGAGCAGTGTTGATGTAGAAGCATCGCCCTATTGCATTTGAGAGCCATAAACTGAAGAACTACGAGCGTCATTACTCCATATATGACAAAGAGATGCTAGCCATCTTGCATGCTCTCACAAAATTCAGACAGTTCTGGTGGGCAGTAAGTTCAAAATCAAAACCTATCATAACAGCCTCAAGTATTTCCTGGAGCAGAAGGAACTAAATGAGCGACAGCAGAAATGGGTCAGCAAAGTACAAGCCTACGATTTCGAGATCGAGTATGTAAAAGGTAAGAGTAATGTAGTAGTTGATGCATTATCCAGGCGTCCAGCCCCATTATCTCTCAGTTGTATATCCACGGATTGGAGAGCACTTCTCTTAGTAGAATACTCCAAAAATAAATTCGCTTGCGAATCATTGGACGGGAAAATTCAGGATGACAGGTACAGGATTGTGGATGACATCATCTATTACAAAAACAGGATATACCTCGTTCCAGAATCCACATTGAGGAAAAAGATCATTCAGGCAGCCCATGATTCTCCTTTATCAGGGCATCAAGGTTTCTTAAAGACCTACCGGCAGATCAGAGAGAGGTTCTCATGGAAGGGCCTTAAGGGGGAAATTATGCAGTATGTCCGGGAATGTAGCATCTGTCAGCAGAACAAGATTGAGAACACCCATCCAGCAGGGTTACTACAACCACTACCGATTCCAGAACAGAAGTGGGAAAGCATCTCCATGGACTTTATTTCAGGATTGCCCAAGGTCCAAGGGCGAGATTGTTTATATGTAGTAGTTGACAGACTGACCAAGTTTGCACATTTCTTCTCGATATCATCAGACTACTCGGCAACTCAAGTAATTGAGTTATTCTTCAGGGAGGTCTTCAGGTTACACGGGTTACCTAAGACCATTGTCAGTGATCAGGATAGCAGGTTCACAGGGGCCTTCTAGCAGGAACTGTTCATATTCGTGGGGACCGAACTGGCTACTAGTACCAGTTATCACCCCCAGAGTGACGGGCAAATAGAAATAGTCAACAAGTGGATCGAAGGATATTTAAGGAATTATGTAGCAGGGCAGCAGCGAACCTGGATCAAATGGCTACACCTAGGGGAGTATTGCTACAATACTACCTATCACATGTTTATTAGGATGACTCCTTTTAAGGCATTATATGGTTACGAGGCCTTGGACTATGCAGATTTGGAATTTGGAGATAGTAGGGCTCCTAAGGCTAAGGATTGGATACAGGACAGTCAGGACATTCTGAAAATATTGAAGGAGAATTTACAAACAGCCCAGAATCAACAGAAGTTGTATGCCAACAAACATAGGATTGAGCGGAGCTTTGAGGTAGGGGATTTAGTATACTTAAGGCTCCAGCCTTACAGACAGTCCTCACTTAAGAAGAAAGGAGCAGAGAATTTAAAACCCCGCTTCTATGGACCATACAAAATAATCAGGAAAGTGGGTGAGGTGGCATATGAACTAGAACTTCCACATGTATCTAATCTGAAGAAGACCCTTGGGCAACACATTGCTCCATCCATCGAATTGCCTCCTTTAGATGATGAAGGACTGCTGATACTGATTCCCGAATGGATCATACAAACTAGAGAGAGGAAGCTCAGGAACAGGATAATCAGAGAATACTTGGTTCAATGGAAGGAACTACCACCAGAGGATGCCACCTGGGAAGGTGAACAGGTAATGCAGCATCCCAGTTTGAAGTTGCTTGAGGACAAGCAATCTCAAGAGAGGAGGACTGTAATGTCCTCTTCCAATTAGGCCTTGAGGCCCAAAACCACTAACCTATGTGATTCCTGTGGGTTCGAGCGGTTACTGACAGCTAGGAAATCAGCTAAGGACTGATGCCATCCATAGAAGATCTAGGGCATCATCATTAGGTCAAGAAGGGCCACCGGGGCCAAAGGCCACCTTCGTGCATGCCATCCAAGCATTATTTAATGATGCATGCACTCTTTAGGTCTCCATCTGCATGCATGCAAGTCAACAGCAAATTAGAAGATAAAGTGACCTAATTAGGTCAAAGATTAGGGGTTTTCACAGTTGAACGTTATAAATAGAGGATAAAGCGAAAGGAGACTTCACTTTTGATTATGATTATTTTTGGAGCTCTTGGATAGTAGCACAGCGTGCCGCACAGCAGTTGGGGTTGGAGACGGAGTCTTCAGCTAACAGGATTTCGGCAGTGAAACATCTGTCCTAGTCTTATTCAGGGTAAGCCATACAGGTTCACCACTTGTTCTTCATTCATTCATAAGTTATCCAGTATATGGTATAGATCATTACAGGGACATGTGTGCAGCCGTAAGGGGGGGTTTTCAGCCAGAAATCCCTAATTAGTTGCTGGTCCTTCAGATCTCAGCTTTACTCTGAAACTCAGCACCATTCTCATCATCAGCATCATACTCCGGTACCCGGTGATTATCATATCCGTCCATGCTCATCCAGAGCAGTTATCAGCAGTTTCATGATCCCAGGGGCATGAGCAGCTGTCTCACTAGAGCAAGTCGCTATCTCCTGCATGTACCAGGCATTCTCTCTGGCACGGGAAGGCTATCAGTCCTGTAAATCGGCAGCTTCATCGGACACCTCCTTTACTGAAAGTGTCACCCTTTTCTGACTGGGGTTCTTGCTGCTGGGGGTTCACCGGAAGCAGAAGAGATCTGCCCATCTTTGATCCAGTTCTCGGTGCTTGCATACTTTCTTCGAAGCAGTCTAGCCAGCTTATCAGTGATAAGTGTTCATTCTATCTCACAAACCCTAACCCTAATTTTTCCTATAAAATAGGGATTTTTGCATGGCAGTTTGCATGCCCAGTTGTATTAGCATATTTGCTTAGAAATAGAAAATATCAAGATTTGGGATATTACATAAATCTTAGCCTGGAAGGTGAGCTTCAGAAGATTGAAGGGGTAGTCAATAGGATTGTGATTTTGGGCAAAGAAGACACCTCCTGCAAAAGGAGTGTCAGAAGGAACCATGATGGATGCCTACCAATGGAAGAGATAGTCCCCAGCAATATAAATACTGAGTATTTAACAGTTATACCACAGTTAAGGGTTCACTTACTAAAAATCCATTAGAGGTTATGG
>LPNX010973552.1:246162-307073 GCA_001517045.1 Pseudotsuga menziesii
ATAGGTTACCTTCAAGGTCAAGCAACTATAAAAATCGCATGTTCATGTGCATGAACTGAGAATCAACAGCATTGAACTCCACTCAAGTGCACTAAAAGGTCAGCTCCAAGAATAGCTGCCCTAAGTAGAGTACACTCCTAGAGATAAACATACATCAAGTGGAACCCACCATAGAAGCTTCTAGAAGGTGCAACAACCCTAATTTTCCCTTCTAATTTCTCAAAATGACTTGAAACTTGACCCCAATGTTGTTCAAGATAAAGGGTACTCAAAATATAACCAAATTCTGAAAAACTCAAGGCTAAAAGTAGACCAAGATTACACAATCCTTGATCACCGCCAAATTTATCAAAAATTGTAAGTATCTCCAAAACTGCATAAATTCAATTTTTAGACCTAGGCTTGACCAATTCTAACCAAGACCTTGACTATATCATATTGCCACAAACACAGAACCATATGCACATATCAAAAAGGGTTATCCAAATCTACCATCAGATTTCAAGAGAGATAAAATTTCTAAAACTATAAATTTTATGATTGTAAATCTTGAAAGTATGAAAGTGCCCATTTAGCAAACCATCAATTTAGGTGCCCAAAAACATCTCCAGCTGCTGAAAAGGAAAAATTTCTAAAACTATGAACTTTCTAAAAATATCCAATTCAAGAATCTAACTATCATCATCCTCCCATGCATACTCCAAACATTGAATGTCATTCAGATGCATGGGGTGACCTGCCAAAAATAGAAGTAGAGGAACCTACTAAAAATGCCTATGTTGAGAGCATGTCCATCTATGTACTAAAATAGGCATGATATGTCCTTTGAATGCACATGCTATGAAAACCACCTTCCAAGAACCTATCCAATCCTCAACCCTTGAGCAATACAAGAACCACAAAAATGTGCTAACACTGACTTTAGCAATCCTGAACAATCAATGCCAAATGATGAACTCAAAAATGGTAATTTGATCCTGATCAAGATGTATCCACAAACCATCAATGCCAATATCTGCTAATGTATCCAAAAACTGTCAATGTCAAATGAAGAATTTTGACAAGTCCATCCGATAATGAATCCATGAACCATCAACAAGATCGCCAAGATGTTTTTTTAAGAAATGCATTTTGAGTGATAACAAGTTCATCTAGCATTTCTCTATTCTTCCTAGACCCTTAAGATGAGCTTCTCCTCTAGTTATTTGCATTGCTGCCTTCTTGCTTGTTTTCCTTTGCCCTTCCCTTCACCCACCCCCTCAAGACAAACTGTCCTTCATTTCCTTTCCCTACTCTCCTTGAGGAAGGACCCCCTTGACTTCCTTGCCCCACTGGGTGAAAGACATTAACATCATGATCAAAGTCTGTTTTTTGTCTCACACCACAAGTACACATCAAGCAAATGTCTTGTTGATTGATCACTTGTCATATATTGTTATTATGTTAGCCAATGGAGATAGGATGGTTGATTGAGCCAAGAGAAATGAAGTTCCTCAGGAGCTGGCTTGGGTCTCTTGTTGCTAGCTTGGATATTGACACATTTTGGGCAACTGCCAATGCTACTAACTTGATAAATAGGCACATTTCAAACAGCTTTCAACATGTTCTCTTGGGCTTCCATATGGCATCACCTGCACCCAGGTAAGGATCTGTCTCCTTGCTCTAGCAAAGATTTGAGATTGGAAATAATCAGCTCCTTATTCCAAACATTCATCACATCAGTAATGTTATATATTTACAGGATATGGGGCTCGAGCACCTCTAAGAACAAGTTGAGGTAGACTGAGAGGGTACATAAACACATTGCAACCACCTGTTGGAGAATAAAATAATCCATCCATATGAACTTTCATTGGTAGAAACAGGTATGAATCAACTTGAGCTAAAAGTATTAAGGAAACTGATTTTATACTGAAAAAAAATAACTAAAATGGGAAGCAAAATATACCCAACCAAATTAGGAGAGAATCCTTATAGAGAAGACCAATAGAAGTCCCATACCAAAGTAATGAGAGATCTTCTAGCTACCAAATGTAATAGGAAGGCCTCAGTGAAATTATTCTCAACGGTAAGAATAGACTTTGAAGAAAAAGGTGCTTAAATCCTGTCACGAAAGGGAGGATCAATAGTGGAAGTCCCATAAGTAATCAGAGATTTTCTAGCTACCAAATGTAATAGGAAGGCCTCGGCTTGTAGAAGTAAAACCATTCTCAACAGTAAGAACCGATTTTCAAGAAAACAGTGCTTAAATCCTGTCATAAAAGGGAGGATCAATATTCTAACACTCAACTAAGTCACCAGAAAGGATGGAAACAATTTTACCTCTACAAGCAGTACTGTAAATATTTATTAAAACTTCACGGATCTTGTGATGAGTTGAACATCAGCTCCTGAAATAAACTACTTTAGAAATTGTTTACTCAAACTGTGGCTGAGGCAAATCAACAGACCTGCACTTTGGAGTACACACCTAGGTCCCATATTTTGTGATGAGTTGGAGATCGACAACTGGGACAAACTCCTTCAGAAACTGTATATTCATGCACTGGTGGATACAAATCAATTGACCTGCACTTTCGAGTACACCCATTGAGAGGTTTGGAAAAGACATTCTGCATTATGATTTCTAACTCTTGAGTGGAGAAGCCAGAGAACAGGAGCACATTGAAAAGCACTGAAAGACACCATTGAACTTTAAACTTCCTCCAAATTATGTCTAGCAGCCTGCTCTAAAACATCCCAAGCCTTCTCTAAAACTCTCTTCAAGTTACCGCTCATAATGGGTTCATCGAACTTTTGCCATTGCCAAGCCAACTTCCAGCCACCTCCCAATCCTGTGCCTTGCTCAGCTGAACTGGAAAACCAACTGTCCACATTGGGACTGTTCTTACCTGGATATTTCATATCGCCAGACTTCTTGATGTCCCCTCCTGTGTACGACACAGTGGTGGAGCTCATCATCGACTGCTTGTCTTTGTATTGCTCCGGCCATCCGAAAACATACAGCCCATTAATAAGCTAGTGCGCCTAAATCCTACTATTGGTCCCCATTTTCAGCAAGATCCTATCCTCCTCTGTTAGTTGGCTTTTGTTGGGGTTCGGTCTTCATGGTGAGATGGATAGTAAAACCCAGTTTCAAAGGAGATAAGAGGGTTTCATGGGTCAAAGTCTCCACTCTGCATTCACTTACAGAGCACACCCATCCTCCCCACACACTCGACAACCTGGTTCTCACTAGCAAGTCGAGTCGCCTCCCTTATTTAGTAAACATTGCACAAATTGCAGTGCCTACTATAATGATGACCCAATATCAAAACTCAATGAGCATGCCCCACTACCCATGATAAGAGGTGAGCAATGTAAGGTTTTAACAATTTGGAGTCCTTCAGTCTGTGGTCAAGCAACAAAGTGAAGAGGCTACTCAATTATGACCCAGGTTCAAACTCAGTGAGAATGCTCCACTATCCATGATAATAGATTGATCAAGTAATTTAGGCTACTCAAATTATGACCCAGGTTCAAACTCGGTGAGAATGCTCGCAGCTTCACTATCCACTAATAATAGATTGATGAAGTCATTCCAAGGTGTAGGTCGTGTTGCTGCAACAACATTGGTGATCTAAAAATGCAGAGCTATAGCGGTTCTAATGATTTATGAGCTAATGCAATATTCATTGAGGATGATTTCTAAGCCAATGCAATCTTCTTTGAAGATGATGCCATGTGCAAATCCAAAAGTGCTTTTTTAAATGTAAAGATTGTTTGTTTCAACCAAACATACTTCGACAATTTTTGGCCATTTCCGTATCTAATTTTTGGAAAATTTCCATAAACCCCGAAACCCCTGAATTAAATTAATCACTTTGATAGGGAAAGAGATTCCATACTTATGTCTAATGGAAAATACTCATCGGTTCGATGAAAAACAAAATACCTTTAAGCTTCTAAAAAGTTTCCTCCAAAATCTGGAATCCAAACCCATAATACCGTTCTGTAGGGACATTATAAATGGATTTAATGGCCGCCTCTTCGCTGCATCAATGGGAACTGGTAACATTTTAAAAATTTGTCATTTTCAAGTAATCGTGAACTTGGAAGAGAAATGATTTTACTAAACTAAGGAGGCATGGCGCAACCCTACCTTTCCCAAGACGGTAGCGAGGGTTTTCACATAATAGTCATGCATTTCTTGTTTGGTAGCTTTGCCATCTACGGGGGCATTTTTTAAAAATTGTTTGTTTTCCAGAATTTCTGTCAAAATTAGCTGATACCAAGGCAATTGTTAGACGACTTCAGCTAATTTATAATCTACAAGTACCGATATCTCTTACAAACCAAATAATAGGGCAGTGTCTCAAAACTACAAGATGGGTTTGTTTTTACATGGAACCGCTTTCATAATTCCCAATATTGTTGATTCTCAGAAAAAAACTGTTGCAACAATTACCCCCAGCTATTTACCCAAGGGAGGCTTTTACATAGAACCACTCTTTCAAAATTCTCAATGTAGTTATTTCTCAGAAAACAGCTTTTGCAACAATTACCCCAGCTGTTTACCCAATCCCTTATAGCTAGAAGGGCTTGATAAAAGCAAGAATTAAAATCCAGAATATACTTGGTTCTTAAGGAGGAATTTACAATTTATCAGTAAAAATCCAGAATATTCTAGAGATTACAGGCAGCTAAGAAATGGAAAATATAGCATTCTGCAATCAAGAAACAATTGTATTTAAGGAAACCAAAATGGATAAAGGATTAAAATTTGTTTATAAGAAAGGGGGGAGAAGCAATTTTCTGAAATGAATCCTGACTTTTGCTACGAGAAGAAACTGTATCAATGTCACTTTGGTTACCAGGCATTAAAATTTAGAATTGTTCATTATGAAAAACTAAACTTAAAAATCACTGGTGGTATAAAAAGTAGAACAAAGAGAGCAAAGATGTTAGAGTTGCTTACCTTTATCCAATTCAAGCTCTATTGTATCCAACTCCATCTCAAGCCTGGTTACTATATCCTGCAATAGTCATTCATACAGTTTTCATGGTGTAATTGTAATCTTCCACTTTTCCATAATCTCCCTTTTTTAACAACTTCTTGTGGGAACAGCGTTGGTCACTTCTAGTAAGGATAGAACTTCCCTGAAGAATATAGGAAATAGGTATTAGTTGGGGTATTTAATGAGACTCGAACCTAGGAAAAATTGAATCTCAGAGATCTGAGGTAACTTAAAATAAAATGACTTCTTGGCATTATCATGGCCACCAAGGGAAACAATAATAATTTTCTATATGAACGTAGTTGTCTATGAGCAGGAATGAAAAGGCTAATCCATGTGCCCATGTCGACTCACAGTTGTTATTCTACACAGCCCAAAAGCCTGCTCACATTATAAAATAACTCCCATCCCCTCTTGATTCTTCAGGTTTCACCATACCATTTGCTTGCAGAGATTTCAAGATGACTTCCATCCCCTCTTGATTCTTCAGGCTTCACCATACCATTTTCTTGCAGAGATTTCTTGAAAGGTATAAGTTTTTGAGTTCACTTACTATGCTTTCTTTCAAGATTCATTAATGAAGGTTTTCTGTTAGACAATGAATTGCTTTTGGGATAGTCCTATTGGGCTTTGTTTTCTATAATTAGTTACAGTGACAATCTCAGAAATAGATGGTGGACATGATCTTTATATAGAAAATCATTTAGCATTAATTAATTAATTTCCAAGGTTCTAATCATTATAAAATAAACTTTTAGGTCACAGGCTATGAATTACTATCTCTTTTGGTCTCACATACTATTTATGTCATTGGCAAATTGCTCTCCTTATCAATTACTTATATTAATAGCATACACACAGACAGGCAATGTGATATACACAATGGTAGAAATGGGTGTGAAACTAAGTTCTTTTGTTATACTTCAACGTGCAACCTTCATGTCTTGACTATGACCATCAGTTTTTTCATATTATCATAGATCAGAGAGCTTTAATGTTTGTGTTCTATGTTATAGAGCTTTATCATTGTACTTAGGTATTTAAATTTAAACATGCAGATACCATAGCAGGAGGCTGTTGTTGTTTTGGGGCATTGCAGATCAAGATGGTCACCAAACTGTTGCACTTTGAGGTCCGTTGGTGCGACTGATGCATCTGGCCCTAATGTGAGTCTACTGTGAGTTTGTCACCGCAAGGCAAGAATTATATGGAGAAACAGCAAAGTCAGGAAGATTCATAAAGAAAACAAAGGTTGAGTATATCTCTCCACATAATATATGGAAGACAGATGAAACCAACAGAAATCTACTAGTTTCTAATACCAAGCAAGTGGCATCCCATATCCAACATCAGCCTAGAAAAGCAAATGAGTGAAGCAATAGTTTGATGAAGCATCATGTTCATCTACTAGAAAAGTCTCGATGTAGTAGATCACTTCCTTTTTTCTAGTGCTCCCATCTTTGAGGGGTACCAAGAGGCAAATAGGTGGGGACACTTCTTTCAAATTCAGACATATTTAAATGAAAAAAGGATTGTCTCCTCTTTTGTCTAACCCCATCAACATAAACAATCTCAACCTCGTACCAGTTGTCAACCAATTTCTTCTAGAGCACACCGGGCACATCACTCCAGGCAGAGACATTCCTTAGTCAACCTCCTCTTCCAACTCTTCCTCTGGACAAGGTTTTATTTTGCACTTCCTCTAATCGGCCTCAAATGTCAAGAGAGATGGCTCCGATGTAACAAGACAAACATGTGCTTTTTTGTTTCACATGCCCTAGATCTACTTTATCTATGCATCTCTCTCCTAGATTGGCTCTCCATCCGTGGCGTTTGATATCTAGGTTTTGGTATTACTTTTCTTTCTACATTTCAATTTATAGGAGCTACTTTAGTGCTCCCACTTTGTATCGACATCTTGGTACCTTACAAATGCATTGACCTACTTTTGTGGTCATTTGTTGGACATTAATAAAATTATCCTATCTTATCTTATCTACAAACAAGAATGGATACAAAACTTGAGGTGGCCAAACTTCTACATGTAATGTTTTCAAGCGGCACAATAGTATCATGTCAAGGACATACAGAGCAACAACTATGGATAACAACAGTGACCAAGTTCACATGTAACCATATGCCCTAGCTCAGATATAAGCAATCACGGCCATTCTTAAGTTCTCTAGAGGACAACAACATCTTCCACAAGCAATTGCATACCTCATGTTCTGTTTTAGGTTACATCCATGGACTATATGAAGATGAATTTGGGTTTGTGATAGCACGGTGGTTATCACACAAAATCAACAATAGGAATAGTATTATATGCACTTTAGCATATATACCAAGGTATAATACTGGAACAGGACATCATATATGTGTCTCATAAATCATCTGAAACACTGGAAATGACCGGATATCAATGGCCAAGTTTAAATGCGACAATCACAACCTCAAAGATAACCATGCCCTAGCTTAGCTATAGCCAATCATCAACATTCATAAGTTCCTTAGGGGACAACAACCCCTTCCTCAACCAATTACATAACTCATGTTCTATTTTAAGGTTACATCCATGGACTATATAATGGTTAGTGGGTTTGGATTTGTGATAGTGCTCCCACTTTGTATCGGCATCTTGGTACCTTACAAATGCATTGACCTACTTTTATGGTCATTTGTTGGACATTAATAAAATTATCCTATCTTATCTTATCTACAAACAAGAATGGATACAAAACTCGAGGTGGCCAAACTTCTACATGTAATGTTTTCAAGCAGCACAATAGTATCATGTCAAGGACATACATAGCAACAACTATGGATAACAACAGTGACCAAGTTCACATGTAACCATATGCCCTGGCTCAGATATAAGCAATCATGGACATTCTTAAGTTCTCTAGAGGACAACAACATCTTCCACAAGCAATTGCATACCTCATGTTTTGTTTTAGGTTACATCCATGGACTATATGAAGACGAATTTGGGTTTGTGATAGCACGGTGGTTATCACACAAAATCAACAATAGGAATAGTATTATATGCACTTTAACATATATACCAAGGTATACTACTGGAACAAGACATCATATATGTGTCTCATAAATCATCTGAAACACTAGAAATGACCGGATATCAATGGCCAAGTTTAAATGCGACAATCACAACCTCAAAGATAACCATGCCCTAGCTTAGCTATAGGAAATCATCAACATTCATAAGTTCCTTAGGGGACAATAGCCCCTTCCTCAACCAATTACATAACTCATGTTCTGTTTTAGGGTTACATCCATGGACTATATAATGGTTAGTGGGTTTGGATTTATGATAGCATGGTGGTCATCACGCAAAATCAACAATAGGAATAGTAGATGATGCACTTTAATATTTATATCATATATATTAATGGAACAGAACATCATATACATGACCCATAAATCATCTGAAACACTGGAAATGACCATATATCAGTGGCCAAGTTTATATGCAACAAATCACAACCAAAGATAACCATGCCTTAGCTCAAATAAAGGCAATCATCAACATTCCTAAGCTCCCTAGGGGAGAGCAGCGCCTTCCTCAAACAATTGCATACCTCGTGTTCTGTTTTAAAGTTACATCCATGGACTATATCAAGGTTAGCGGGTTAGGGTTTGTCATAGCTTGGTGGCCATTTTACAGAAAATCATCAATAGGAATAGTAATAGATGCAATTTAACATATATATCAAGGTATACTAATGGAACAGAAAATCATATTCCTGACCCATAAATCATCTGAAACACCAGAAATGACCAGATATCTACACTGGATTCTTTAACACCCCCTCAAGAATACACCATTGTATAAAAACTAATGAGACACGACATGGAACTTGAAAAAATAGATTAGCAATAAGTGCACAAAAATGAAAACATATTATGTTTGCATCATGTGAATTTTGGGTTAAAATACCAATTAAACATCAGCCACATCAAGCTGAACTATCCATGAACAAATCATGTTTGTCGAATGCTTTTGTGACAACCTTCTACAAATGCAAGACAAGGCCAATTTTCATGCAAATTGAGTCTCTGGGGGTCAAATCCCTTCATAAATGCAATGAAAGGTCAGCTACTAGGTAGCCAAGCTTTGTGCCTTCCTAAATTAGAATGCTAGCATTAATGCAATCCTAAGGAATTTGCCAAACAAGGCAACAAAATGCATTTATATAACTCTCTAGCTGTCTTCTCATCATTAAAGTTTACCCTGACTGAATCCAGACAAATTTATCAAAATATATTATTCTACAACATTCAAACCTTTTGACAACATTGACCAAATTTGTCTTTTTCCCCAAAAAATTATTACTAAGACCTAAAATTAGGTTGATATGCCTCTTCATACCTCGAGGAAACATCCAATAATTGTGCAGGACGCATGAACTATAAATTAGGATCATGCCATACTCTAAAGGTTAAGTTTGACACATGTCCTTTCATCGCAATGCAAATTCTATTCTCTTGACAGAATTAGTGATGCAAAATTTAAAGATATAATCTTTACAAGATCAATTGCTTACGCAACAATATCATATCATAAGTGAATAGAAATTGACTAGTCATGTAATTTCTGTCCAATTGCTTTATTCACTGCAAAGCACAAAAAATTATTTTTATTTAGTTTATATATTAAAGTCTACTAGTGGCCAAAGATGGCCAATGGGACAGAATTCCAGAAAAATGTACATGAATAGAGCATCCAATGGGAGTGTATAAAGCATTTCTAACAAAGTAAACATCAAAGAAGTATACGAAGGTATAAAGAATGAAAATTTTGAGAAAGATAAAAGAAAGAGGTGGGATGGAAAAGATCACGAGAAAGAGCCTGAGAGCTAGATTCAGAAGAAAGGTCAATCAATGACTCTCCTAACACTCGAGGCTTAAAAGAAATTGTTGATAAGATTCACACATTGATGTCTGACAGAGATTGTTGAACCCTACATAAAGCAAACTTCAAAATCATTTAAAAGAACATCTCAATAAAAAATAACATAGTATCCACTTAAAAATTTAAAACATCTCAACTTCCAAGGTAAACAGGAATGTCAAAAACATAGTTCCAATCAAGAGACCTACACTATAAGTTCCAGCCCCCTCAAGTTAGTATTAATTCATTGGCATTCTAATCTGAATTTGCTTTTATCCCTTGTAAAACAATAAATACCTCTAGGTAGGCATTAGCTATTCAACTAATATATACACCACAACAAGCTATGCACCCAATGTTATCGCATAGTGCATGATTGCTATCTAGATGAAGCATCGTCATCCGAACCACATATCAGTGAAGCGTAAGAAATGGTAGAGACAAAATATGATCATATTTCTTGATTTTGCTTATTTTGCAAACAATGTCCAATAACAATTTATTGACACTAGACAGATTCACTAAAGTCTTGTTCTGTTACCACATACCAGTTTAACTGGCATTGAGTTGAATTTCTTACCCTTTGCCTCTGCTCTACTAAAGATTCAGAGCACAACAGAAAAGACACAGGAGTAATGGCCTAACAGAACTGCAAACTAAAGATGGTTGTAGTCTGAACTCGATGGTTACACAGAATCAAGACCAGTTACAAATATCCCTCAAATGCAACAGGTTCACAAGACTATCCAGGATAAACTAACCTCAGAACTAGCCTAAGAGGATAGGCTCAAATTCTCAACGGTTGCTTAGGTTTCCCTATACCTTTAATAGGTAATTATTTCTATCTTTCTATTGAGAAAGGTCCAATGTCTTTCACAGATAGATTGACCCTTTTCACCCCTTGGCAGGTTCAATAAGTCCAACATTATATAAATTATCTGTAAAACCTTCAGTCACGGGAAACCAAAGGCACCTATAGTGCATCTTAACGTACTAAATTCCGATTTCAAACACTAAATTGGTCTATAGATTCCTCCAGGAACAAAAACTTCTTAAATTTCCAAAAAGGCAAGTTCATAAGTTCCAACATACCTGTTGTCAATTCCACACTGGAAGTTTGATCTCCATCACCCTGCAGAGAAAGAAACAATGCCTCAGAGCTAGTTTTCTGACCTATTTTTTTGAATTCTGGCTAGATTCATTGCTTAAACAATATCTCATGCTTCTAAGAGACTTTTTGGTTTTTAGTAAGAGGTTCTCTCTCTTTCTTTTGTAATTGGGAACTAAAAGTCAACATTAAAATATGCTACTATAGTAATTCTAATAACACTAGAAGTCCTCAATTTAGTTTAGCTCCATTGGTGTGGGATGTAATGTAATATTTCCTACTCATATTCTATTTCCATAAGTGACTTGTTCTTCAATTTAGTTTAGCTACATTGTGTGAGAATTCTCAAATGTTATATAAGAATAACAACGATGATTTGTGGATACTAACTAACCAATTTAGAAATTTTTTCTATTAAAAGCCAACTTGCCTTCTGATGCTTATGGAAAAAGATTCCAACAGCATGTACCAGAAAAAGTAGTCATGGATTTTACATTTGCTCACAGAAGCAACTTAGACTAACCGTGATCGTATAGAGCTTTCAAGACCTATCCTTGCCCTATAACTCAGCTAAGGTTATCACGCCTTTTATATATCATCATCATCGTTGGTTTGGAAACCTAACAATTTCTGCTACCGGGTTCATATTGTTCATTTATCATCTTGACCAATAAACATTACTGGACATAAAAGCCATGGTTAGTGATAATTTGCAACAGAAACCACAATAAGAAGATTAAAAATAGCTATTCACAAGATCCAAGCTAAAATTCTTATCCAGGTACATATGTTTTCTTCACTTAGACAAAGTCACAGACAAACTCCATAAGATCGGTTCCAGAAAGATAGCACATGGAACATAGGAAAAATAGTTCCAGTGCAAGATAGCAATATGAAATGCAACCAAAATGCATTGGGAGTAATTTCAGAGCAGAAGATGCATACAGATCATGGATAAGTTGCATTACAAACAGTCACAGAGAAATATAATTGCATTTAAAATGTTTCCAGCGCCAAATTTGCAGTGAGATATAAACTGAATGTATGGAAAATGATTGCAAAACAAGTTATGAATAAGAAATCTAGGAAAAACCCACATCTAAGGAGGATATGCGCATGGGATTTTCGCAAAATGGACAAGAAACAGTTTCAGCTCAAGTTGTGCAGTTGGGCCATAGTTAAAATACATCATTCAGTGACTTCAAAAAATAGAGATGCAAATAAGTCACAAGCATAATGCATTTAAGAGAGTATTGAGCAAGATTTGTAGTTTGGCCACAAGTAAAATGTGAGTAAAATGCATGGGATAGAGAGTTTACAACCAGCCAATCAAACAATTCTCCAATATGATTAGATAGTACAAGCTCATGTGAGAACCAAATACTGAAATGAAATAAACAGACAACAAGCAAAAGTATCGATTTTTTTTCAATTTCTGTAAGAGAAGCCCTTTACCATCAAAGCAAACTCATAAAGCCCAAAACACCTCTTAAAAAGCAGTAATAAGAAACATTTGTTAAAATTAAAATATTCTTAATGGATATTCCTTATACTAATTTCCTAACCCTAATGGCTGAATATTGGGGGCACTGAAGCAAAATGATCAAATCAAAGCAATAGAACATGTTGTGTTTGGATTAAAGAAGGAAAAGATCAAACATTTGACCATTGACCTGAAAAACATGCATTACAGTGCTAGTAAAATGGACAACATGGCTTTGTAAAGACATTTTGGAAAGAAATATTACAGGGCACCAGACCATGATTTGATGCAAGAAATCCAACAATTTGTTGATATTGGATGATTCAAAACACTAGTGTGGAGTGTGCACTGCAACATGACTATAATGGCAATGAAATCAACCCTAACCAATAACACCACCTCTAAACTTTGAATAAATATTCAGAACAACACACAAAAGGCCTCTTGATGACAAATGGTCCAATGGACAAACATTAGAGTTTCTAGGAACTATCTAAGTCCTCGTGTAGATAATGGGATTGCACAAGAAACTCCCACAAAGGACAATACTTAGCAAGCTGGCAACTCGTCCTCTGGAACTGGAAGCTAAAGAAAACAAGTAACAAGTGAGGAGGTATCATTCAACATTGATCCATACATGCTCATTAAACAGCCAGACACAACATATAAATGGTATCCTGGAATCACTATACTTTATAGTATCTCCTTCTAATGCATTATCACATGCTTATAGTATCCCTTTCTCATGCTAAACCCCACATGCCTATTAAAACATCTAAACAGCTGAACATAACATACAAAATGGCATCTTGAAATTGCTTTTATGACTATAAAAAAAAATTACTAAATGTTATTTCATACTAATCCATAATAGACCATAATTCTGCCAATGGAAGTATTCATAGATGTAGTGATATACCATAATTCTGCGGATATACCATAATTATGTGAATAAGCTTTTATTCATAAAGATAGTAATTTTCCTATAACATAAGAGTTGAATGGTTATAGTGTGAAAATCCTTAACTATCAGTACTCTATTATAACCTTTCCCATACTATCCCCACATGCTCATTAAAAGAGCTTGAATATGGAAAATACAAAGCATCTTGAAATTGTCCTACAACTATAAAAACCAACTGTCTACAATAAATCAATGGCTTGGTGAGCACCGAGCAGTAAGACCTTTTCTAACTTATTCTTAATGGGTATGTAAAGCTTCTTTAAAGGAATCCCAACTCTAGAAATAAGAGCAAGTCTTGTTTTTTTTTGGCTTTTTAAGATTAAGGATGGGGAATACCATATAGAAAGCTAAACCATTTCTTAGTAGTCTTTCTATGCTTGGTAGAAGTACAATCCATTCTATCAAAACCTCTGAATTTTCCTAAAAATTTAAAAAAATTTAATTTACATAATATTAACATAAATGCAGTTAACTAATCATTTAATTAGTTAAGTGTTATCAGCTTATTATTAACATCCATCTGTTATTTGCATAGATTGATAGGACAGATCTTTTATGTTTACTGACTTGTTTCTTTTTGCGAACATAAGGTGGGGCTGTCATGAAAAACTGGGCTTACTTAGCTTTCGAGCTAATGCAGAAAGTTTCTTCTTTCTTTACAGATTACAGGTAAAGAGATTTGGCTGCTGCAATAAAAATTCTAAAGTCTTTATGTACAAGTTGTTTGCAATTCAAAGTTTAGTAAGACAGTAGTAGCTAAGCACATATCAATGCTTACTGAGGTAAATTCATTATATGTACTTCATTCTAGTAGAGATAGATTTATAATTCCTACGATTACTAAACTGTTTGATATCCATCATAGTTATCAGTGTCAAAAGATCTTCAATAAGATTATTTACAAGTAGAAAACGAAAATCATAAGTTTATGTTTAAGAAAACATAAATACTCTTACTTCGTAAAGCGTATGAATATGGGTTTTACAAATTACTGCTGATAAATTCAACTATTCATTGATATAGATATATTCATGCTGATGCACCAGGTTTTATTTCCATTACCACTGATTCAACATATACTAAAGCTTATCTTAGGTCTGATGAATAACCTACTGAAAACTAGTTATCATTCTGACCATTAAAAGAATGTACAATTATAAAAGTTTCAAAGTCTAATCATTACGTTGATAAACTTTCTCTTAAAAAGGTTTCACATTCATATGTGACAAATTCTAAGTTAAGGACATTTATGCATTCATCAAAATATTTAAATGCTATTTCCTTTTGTAAGCATTCAAACTTAGATAATTAAGGCAAGACCATAACGGTTAACATTAAACACCAAGGATACTATGGTTGAATCTATAACCTCTTTAAAGCCATCCATTAGTATACTCTATAAATATAATATAAGTGTTGGTAGAATACTAAAAATAATATTCTTATTACCATATGTATTAACCTCCCTTCTATAATCTTATTACAAGCTTAATCTATTAAGACTATAAGGAGTTTAATGACCTAGTAGTCATTTCTCCGGATGAACAGGTCATAAACAAATCCATGATAACTTAAGATTATAGACTCATTCTAAAGATAATTCTTAAAATCTTCACTTTAGACAATTCAAGTTGTAAACAAGATGATGATAATGCACTTACCACTTTAGATATAGTCCTCCTTATATCAAATGTTTATGAAATTAAATAACATGTTATAAGGTTCCTTTCTATAAAGTTGGTTGTACCCACGATGAACCTAGTGTTATCAATTGATTGAATTGCAAGGGTGATAATATAGTATTGCAATAATTGTTAAACCTTGCATCGATGATAGCTCATGATAGGTTACGTATTAACCATAATTCTTGTTATATCATTCTAATGATAGGTTGACTTCGGCCCAGGCTAAGGTATACCCCTCGTGACAGCCGAATGACTGTCAACCGATTGCTCATCGAAACTATAGAAAGAAACCCACTGTGAGTGAAATAATTTGTATGGCGACGTGGCTTCGTTTGGGCCATGCATTTACAGGTTTTAAATGAGTCTTCTCCAAGACCTAGCTCATTATCCTCCCTCGCCTTCAGGCTCTTGTCCATCCTCTGTGCAGAAAAACCGCTACTCCGTCACCTGTGTTGTGCTGCGACTGTCCATGGCTCCTTCTCCCTGGTTAATTTGCTCCATTGCACCAATGTGAAGGTTGTCCCATGGTACTTCTACCCATCACGCGTTGCTCGTTTCTCCTGTTGCTTTTCGCTGCCTCCATTGCTAAAACTTGAACCCTTGACTGTATTAGTCCTTACCAATCTCCTTCAGCCTATGCAATGAGAGTGGTTCTTTCTTTCGGAGTGTTATGCTATGAGCTCCACCATTACTGTGCGTTATTGAAGGGAGTAGCAGCTCAGCTTTAGGGTTTTAACATATCCTTCAGTTTTATGGCTTGGGGGCTTCCTGCTGTCAGTAGTTCTTGAGTGTTGTAACGTCGTTTCTTGCACTGAATGGCAGACTCCTTGCTCGTACTGGTCGCTGCATTACTGTTGACAAACATTTCTGTGGCTAAGGTAAAAGGATTATTCATTTCCTTTTAAAGATAATACCCAATTCTTGTATATTCATCTCGTTGCTTTTAATATAAATTTAACAGTTAGATGAATGTTTATTTTGCAGATACGGTCTGCCTCTCTTCTCGGTCAGCACATGGAGTACAGGGTTGCGGCGATAAGGGCTACGGTAATCCCTGGTTTCTCCATGGCTCATCCACCTTGTGTAAACCCTTATGGGGTAAACAGGGATTGGTCGTTGCGGCCTGTTAAACCCTCAATGCTTTCGGTTATTTTGGTTGTCTGTTCGCTGTTAAACCTCGTTGGGTTAAGACCCTAGGTCTATTGCAGAGCTCTCCAGCTTCGGCCGTGGTTGTAAATTTTGTTTGTTTAAATTTCTGCGTTTAAAGTAATGAACAGGTTGTGAGCCTTCATGTGTACTTCTCTTATTACGGCCGTGGGTTATTAAACAAGACTGGGTTTTACAGTCATTACTTTTGTATTATTTTGGATGGATAGGGTTTTTACCCTCAGTTATTATATAAGTTTTAAATACTGTTTCCTTTCTCTGCATTCCTTCTATACTTGCAGTATTGGACATTCGAAAGCTTACTTTGTTTTTATTTTATAATTGCGGCTATGAGTAAAATACTGTTAGTTCCACTGTTTGTTGATTTACTTGTATAAACTAGATTTTATAGGGTTTAACCCCATTGGACAGTGAAGAAAATAACTCTGTTCCTTTTTCTTTTAAAATACTGCTAAGTTGAGAAGTGCTTCTGCAAGGTTAGAGTTACTAATTATATTTATAGTATGTGATTAAGCTCAATAAGAGAGCATCCTGTACTTCTGTCGTTTACTTCCTGTATAAACTGCATTTGATTTTTTTACTGTTAAAAAGTATTAGCATTAGGTTTTCTATACCTGGTTTATAATTTAACTTTCTTGTTAATAAGAATTTATAATTATTATTGTATTGTTTATACCCTTTTAATAATATAGGGTTTTTATATCTTTCTTTTTTTTTACAATAAAATTTAAGTTTTGTTAGTATACTTGTACTTATATCTTAGACAGTATAAATAGTTCTAAGATTTACTTACAGTAATAAAAATACTATTTATGTTAATAATAATAATATTCTTGTATTACATATATTATTATTATTATAGTATCTATATTATCTTTCTATGATTACTATAACCCCTATATTGATATCCTTAGTTTATAAATATATCGAATATAGTACTTTGTTAAATAACTCTTATTTAATTTATACTCATACTATCTATGTGCTTTTGTAATTAATTTGTTTTCTTAGTTATGATATTTATTTATATATATACTTTTAGAATTTAATCTAACTCTATCCAGAGTTTATCTTATAAGCACAAATATTAATCTTTATTCCTATTCTAAAATAAAAACAAATGTATAACAGCTCTGGGAACTTGTTCGAGCTCAGTCCCGATAAATGAAAGAAAATAATGGAATGAAATACATCACAAAACATTCATAAAATCTAGACTAGATTGGTTAGTTTAGTTTGACAGTAGTATCAAATCATCACATAACTATTCCTACTTTCAGTTTATTATTAAACATATCGTAGTGAAGTTATTTTAATCTGGAAGAAAGGAACTGTATGGTAAAACAGTAAATAAATCTAGTCTAAATCTACTCTCCTATTTACTCTTTACAATATACAATGACTGAAAGAAAAATACAATATCAGGAAGTAGTTTTAACTAAGAACTCATACAACTGTCAATGAAATATCTTTTCTGAAAGTAAATAAAGAAACTACTACTCTAAATCTCATCATGCTATTTTTACTTAAATTTACCCCTGTGCTGGAGTACGGTCTGGTAAAACCCAGATTTGGAAAAACATAGTGGGAATTTATATTTCATCAACAGATTCTATCACTGATAATCTAATAACATCTACTTCACTAAACCAGTAAAACTTTTATATCATAACATTCTACCATTCACAGTTTATTAAAACATAGACAGTCAAGTGATAGAACCTGTTTCAGCTTTGGACAACAACAGCAATGGGAGGCCGTTCCTCCCTACCAACTCCTGGAGAGCGCTCAAACAACGACTCCTCAGGACCCCCGAGCTTGCTCTGGTCTCCCTGGCTGGAACTAGATGTAGCAATAGTCAGATACCAGTCTTCAAACTCAGTATTAATCCAGAACTTATCAGTAAGTTCTCCCAGCTAACAAGCTGTAATAAACCAAGTTACTGCAGCAATCCTCTTAAAACAACTTCCTTACTGTTTTTCCCTTTTTCCCCAAATGAATTTCCTGAATAGCATTCACCTTAATGTTTCTTCTCTGGAAAATATATGAGCAGCCTCAGCTCTATTCATTGGGTACTTTTCAAAGATTGCCTAGGTCTTTTTGGGTTAGTTGTCATTTAATGAGCCACCTGCTCTGATCCCACTTTCTTGGGGGATCATGACCCCAAATATAGGGAAGTTGCCACCTGCAACTTAGGAAGTGTTTGAGGATGCTGCCACTTGTCTTTTTCCTTCCACCTAGTTCCATCCACCAGTTTGACCAGTAACCTCTTTTAACAGCTCTCCCATGCTGTTGTCTCCATAATTTATTTATTAATAATAAAATATTCTGAATTACATTCCACTTCTGTTGACTCTGCTGAGTCATCACTTCCTACTTAGCATTAATTTTAACATAATGTCTCAGGAATATAATAAAAACAATTAACATTATTTTACAAAATTGGGGTATGTGACACATTCTTTATAACCATTTGGTCAAATGCTTATAAAGAGGATATTGGTTAAACGAGCATCCAAGGCAAATCTAGACCCCGCTAATGTACAAAATGGAATATGTTCCAAAATCCAACATCTCAACTACTGTTCTAACAAAAGGTAAAGTGTGGCTAGATGCATACCTTGACAGGAAAAGTACCAGGTGGAATCTTTGTAGTAAGCAATTCTCTTAAGCGACGAATAGCCTTAACCTTGTTTGACAAAATGTCGAGCAGTGGCAATAGCTCATCAGTCTGGAGAGGAAACTGAGATGTGAGCCACAGGACTGGCCTTAATCCTTTCTTTTACTCACTTTCATTTTCGCTATCATTGACAGGGAAAGTCGGAGTCCTTGCTCTCTTGCTCCATGTTCATGAATGATGTCTAAATTAAAAAGTTGGAGTCCCTGGAGTACATTACAATGACAACCAAGTGAGAAAAAACATATTCACCTATCTGTTTTCGAAAGCAACATTGAAATATCATTGGATGGGCTAAAACAATCAATGAGACTATCACTACGCACTATATCCCAAGGGATCACTTCCAGCATCTCCAAAACCTAAATAATGTCAAGGATATGAAATATAAAAGTAAACTTTCAAGTCATTTAACAATTAATCGTTGCAAATATGCAAACTACTTATAGGCCTTCTGCGGAGTTCAGTTGCAACTTTATCAAACAACAATGGTGGAGGCAACTCTGCAAGCATTAAAATACATAATTCATAAAAAAGCATGAAAAAAGTAAGAAATTATGTAACCAAATTCAAATGTAATAAGAAAGAGTGCAATTTAGCAGGTAGCAAAAGAAAACCTCACCCCCAACATGTGGATCTAAATCTGCATCATTAGCAGAAGCAGAAGCACTTGACACCCCTAGAAATGGAATCACTCCATAGCTCAAAGATGCACTTTCATCCACATCACGTAAAGAAAACCCGCACACTACTTTAATGGTGTCCCCAACAATGTAAACCTTGAAAAGTACTCCACCTGCAATCAAGGTAGATTGCTTGATTGATTTACTACTTTCCAAATAAGTTGGAAGAGTACTGCTGAAAGCATTATGTAACTGAAGTTTGAACAACAAAAGATGAATATTTTACTTCCATACCATGATTGAGAAACTCTTGGAGCACCAGAGGGAGATCAAGCTCTGACAGGCTGGCCTAATCATATGCTAGTGATAATGCATGTGACTTCGTTGTACCATCCACTACCAATGGCTTGGCAACTACAAAGAATATAACAAAATGAAAATGTTGTAGTTGTCACTAATCCATGTGTGTCTCATCCTCAAACTGTGAAGAAAATAGTACTTTATAGTTATTAATCATCAATTATTGCAGCATAAAACTAGACAACTTACCTAGCGGTAACTTTAGCCCTGCTTTAGCAACAGCACTGGGAATCGAAGCAGGGTCCCCAGTTAAGACCAGCTGCTTTGGAACACCAACTGTACCTGATATATCAACCAAAGATTCTCAATAGATTATTTAGCCACCTTCAAACATGGGATTATTTAACCAAAATTCATAGATGAAACAAAAGCTTGAGAATCTCATTAGTAGTCCAGACACTAAATACATAAAGAAGGAACTATAATAAACAACAAAGATAGTTACCTTGACAATGAAATAGGTCTAAATCAGCTACATCTTGAAGCTGCATTGACTGGTGATTATATAAATGTTGTATGGCACCTAGGGGATCAAGAACAATGACTTCTGGATGGCCCTTCCTATATTCCTGCAGAAGCAACAAGACATCTTACATTTCAAGTCTTGTGTGCATATGTGGTTGCATTGTAATTAAAGATTACAAAATCACATTGGCGTTAAAAGGAATAATCAAGGAAACAGAATATCTTCTAGAAAGGGTGATACAAAATCATGCCTCAACACTATGATCTATATTAACATGATCAAAGTTACTTCATATACTTAAAAATAAATAAATAAAATATCTTGCAAATCATTTCGACATATATATATCAGAAGAACCACGAAACTGTAGGTTTAACATTAATAAAAAGTTACACCTGTTGAAGCCACCCCAATTTTCATTTAAAAACAAAGATAATTGTATATGCGCAATTGGTCCAATGCCTACGACTTAAACCTCCATTGTAAATAAGTAAACAAAATGTCACATAGACAGTTCCAGACAATGAGCAAGCAAGAAAGCTTTAAAAATCCTTTACTTGTCATATCATTGCATGTTTTCTTTCAAATTTTAAAACCGAAACATCTCTACTTGACTTCTCATGCAAAATAATGACATTTAAATGAACTGTGATAGACACCTATAAGTTTCTTTTGAGTTAGTGGAATCCTTAATGGCAATGCTAAGTCACCCAATAAATACCTGTTGACTGGAAAATGCCAAAAAACCATTTTAGGACTACAATGGTTTTACGTTCCTTGTAATGAACTTCTACTGTTCTCGATTGTTCAATATGCTGGTGCTTTTGGGTCTACCCACAACTGTTCCCCCACCTAATAATGGCCTTGCGTTTCTCCTTTTGCTATTAGGATTGAACTTGGTGGCATTGACAGGAGGGCGTGGGACAGCGCTGGGGTCCCTTTTTCTAGCAGATGGACCTTCCTGTTTTAGCAAAGCTTCTGTCTAGAATATCTTTGCCATCTTATTGTTTGCCAATTGTATGAGAAGCCACGTAGCTCCGTAGGTTCATGCTCCTGAGAGGACTTGGCTTAGAATATAAGATTGTTGTTGAAAACCAGAAGCAAATCCCGAAAGAACTCAACGATGTCAAAGTAAGAACCTTCCTCCAATTTTTCCCTTATCGTTCCCAAATCCATGTGTCTCCTGATCATGTTCCTATATTGTTGCTTATTCTGCACAATTACAAAGCTCCCCTTGACTATTGGTAACAACATATTCAAACCAAAAAAAATCCATGAAATGAATCAAATGCTGAATATAAAAGAGTGAGAGGAAGAGAGAAAGAAAAGAAACCTGGCTCTCGCGTTTATGCTTGAAGATAGGTCCAAATTTGTGAGAAGTGATGGACCTTAAGCATTCCAGAAGAGACAGCAATTTGCCAGTGACTTTGGGTTCTCTCCTGCTTCGTCTGCTCATTGGGGAAGTTTCAATCTCATATGTGCCTTCCTTTCTATCATATGTTCCTTCCATTCTATCCTCCATATGGCTGTCTCCAGAAGACCTTGTGGTCTGATTCCAGGCATCCATGAATTCCTCACTTTCATTGTAGTGCCCCTGTCATTTCCCATGCCCATGCCTACGGCCGATTTCGCTTGCCTCACAGCTGCTGCTGAAAGCCTTGGTGCCTTACCTGGTTGAGATTGCTGCAGGGTTTGCAGAGCTCAAAAGATCACTATAGACTATAAGCCCTTTTTGGCATTCATCTCTGGTACCTTTGAATTCTTTCTATTCGATATCAATGGATTTTGCATTGCTTTCTTCGATTCTAAATTGATTGTGTTTCTTCCTCGACGTTTCAGAATCTGTAGTCCCAAAATCCGTTGGATTCTTCTTGCCCTATTTCCTTATTGCTCTTCTCCACATTGGTATCCACTGTTTGCAATTCAGAGTTCTCTATACAACCAATGGAGGCCTGATCTTGATTCCTATCACCATCCTGATCCGACTCAAATGCAATGGCAAGCAGGAAAAATTTTAGAACAAGCCAAACACCAAACACCAAAATTTTTACATCAGCACTAATAGTTTCACGGCTCCATGGCTCCGGACTCGATCCAAGATGTTAATTTCTGTAATGGGTTCTTGATGTGTGTTATCCATTGACATCTTTCAAGCATGGGATCCAAAGCTTCTTGATCTAAAGGAAACTTAAGCATTGCAGGATTTGCAGTGAACACAAGGGAAGGAGACCTCCTTAACAATGAAACCGTGTTAAAAAACCCTAACATGGTGATTTCTTACTAGCGAGGTGCATAGTGCGTGGCAGGTTTTTATTGGACAGATGAACGACGAAATGAACAATGGTTTTCCAAAGAACTTCAGAGAAAAACGCCTTTCGGCGTAAAAATGCCACTCGACAACTCGAGACCCATGCATAAACAAATATTAAAAAAAAATTATTGTCTTTCTTGAAATGGTAATTGGGGGTAACAACTCAAACTGGATGTTTCTCAAAGAAAATTGTGGTTCCTGAGAATATTATAGAGATGAAGGCCTCGAGCAATTTTCCTAGAGTACCTTTGATTGTACAATCCTCGGTTTCGATGGTTGGCTTGACCTCCTTGGATCAGTTGGTTATGGCTTCCTCAACTGCTCTCTCCTCGAGTGAGCTTGCAGTCCCACCATCTGCTACTTTTTACCCAAAAATATCTAAGGTTCTTCCTTTTAATGGGTATGCCTCTAAAGCTATTGTATTAAAGGGTATACATGTTTAAATGGATCCCATTGGTTCTTATCATTTTGGATCTAAATATTTGGGGTTTGAATTTGTTTCTAGAGATTGGGTGGAAGCTAACTATATCTACGCTCTAGGGTTTCTTAAAGGGTATACATGTTTAAATGGATCCCATTGGTTCTTATCATTTTGGATCTAAATATTTGGGGTTTGAAGTTGTTTCTAGAGATTGGGTGGAGGCTAACTATATTTACACTCGAGGGTTTCTTTCACCTTCTTTTTTTGCACTCATATAAGGACCCATATTGTTCTTCCCGTATTGTTCTTCTCTATCGTTCTTCCCATACTATCATAGCCTTTCCAAACCTAATACTCATATGAACCTTGGTTTTTATACTCCTCTCTTGGATAAAGGGAAACAAGTATCCCCTATGATTTTTAAGGAGTTTCATGGGTATCTCAATTATGTTCCTATAGAATGTGGGAAGGAGGATATGATTCTTAACCAGAATCAATTTCTTCCCAATCTGGTTCCAGATTCGACTCTACACAATCTTCTCAACAAGATTGTAAATCTGATTTGGTATACCCTCTTTTGACCTCCTTTAATGTGCCTAGTTGTTTGGGGTATGGAGGATTGGTTTCTACCCATGTTGTTCCTTCTCTCTTCCAGAATTTTGTTGAATGTGAAGATGGTCTTGTTAGGGGAAGTATAAAGAATGTATCCTCTATTTTTCCTATTAGACATGGTCAATATTTGAATTCTACTAATCCTAATGCTGAATATTTTCAAAACTCGAGTGATTTTCCCCTGGAGTTGATCCCCCAAATGTCCCCAATCAATTTTGGATGTGATTTTATATCTGGTTAGAAGACTACTTCATATCACCATAGGTCGAGGACCTCCTCTAGGTTATGTATTGGCTCTATATTAGAAGGGGGTGTTTATTAGGTTGCCTCAATGGGTTCCTCAAGATTAAGGGGTCATATGTATATTATTTCCTCTATTAGGGATCAATTTACTTTGGATGTAAGGGTTGGCTGACAAAAGACACTAAACATGACACTTAGAGCATGTTCTCCCTACGTCAAATTTACTTAATGCTTGTAATGTCCTTCAATTGTAGAGGGTTAGGGAAACCCTCAAAGAAGCGTTCCCTTAAAAGATTGGTTTCCCTACATCATCCTGGTGTGATTCTTTTATAGGAAACTCTCACAACTGGTGATTCTAATTTGACAGAAATGAGATCACTATTTCCAGGATGGGATTTTATTTTTCTTTATGTTATAAGTAGATTTGAGGGAATTATTATAGGATGGATCAATAAATCTTATCTATGTACTAATATTTGGGTGGTTTTCACAGGTTTGGGCATTGTGTTTTTTTCCAAGGAATTCAAACAGGTTTTCGCTCTTTTAAATATCTGTGGTCCTCATATTCATCAAATGACCTATTGGGAGAGGATCTTCATTTTTGGTTTTCATAACATGGAAATATTTATTTTAGGGGATGATTTAAACTTCTCTATGGGACAAGTCGAGACTTGGGGAACCAATGCTCACAAAGACCCTCTTTTGGATTACTTTATCAGAAGTCTTGAGGAGGTCTTTCTTTTTAACCTACTACTCATACCATTAAGACCCACTTGGAGAAATGTGTGTACAAGACCAAGTAGGATATCCAAAAGGTTGTATAGATTCCTTGTCAATGAAGGTAGTTTTCATATGGCTCCCAACACTAAGCAATGGGTTAGTGAAGGTGGAGAATCATATCTTTTTCCCATTTTCTTGTAAGCAAAGGTGGATCATGCAAAACCTCCTAATCCATTCAAGTTCAATGCTACATGGTTAGAATATGAGGGATATATATAGATGGTTAACATATTATGGAATCCTTATGAAGTCAATATCCAAGTTTCAACTACAGTGATAGTTTCTAAATAATATCAAAAGGATCAAATCTCATATTGTTTCATGGGTTGCAGAAAAGAATTAGAACTCAGGGTTTAGAGATTTGTAAGATTGAATCACATTTGTCTACTTATCATGTTGATACCATGAAGGTTTCTCTTCTATAGAACATAACATATTCAAAGTGGATCTTGAGACTAGGAGAAGAAAAAATTTAATTGAGGAAGAGGCATCTCTTAGACTTAAAAGTAGGGTAATATGGATGCAAAAAAGGGGATGATAATACAAAAATGTTTCCATAATTTCCTTATACATAGGAACAACATTAACTCACTCTAGCAGATTTAATAGGAAGAAGGTAGATAGGTGGCAAATTTTAACAATATTGCTAGAGTTGGAGGGCACCATTTCAGTAACATGTTTAAGGAAGATGATCAGGCTTTAGTTGCTTAGATGTTAAGACTTATTGTGCATTATCCATCCTTTTCAAGTGATTAACCAAATTTATCTTTAAATGATGAGGTGACAGTAGAAGAATTAAAAGAGGATGTTCTCTATGTAGAAGGACAAAAGACCGAGACATGATGGTTGGTTGGTGGAATTTTTCTCTTGTTTTATGAAATTATTTAAGAAGGACCTACTACTATTTATGAAAGAATCTAGGATAAGAGGAAGATATTTGGATGCATTCAATACCACTTTCATTGCTCTCATACCCAAGACTGATAGAGTGGCCAATATGGAGGCTTTTAGGCCCATATCTTTGTACAATTGTATTTATAAAGTGACTGCCAAGATCATTACTAGAAGGATCAGGTTTATACTGTCTAATGTAGTCTCTCAACAACAATTTGATTTCCTTGAAGGTTGACAGATCCATGATGCTATTGGTATTGCACATGAAATATTACACACAACCAAGTTGAAACGTCTACATGTTGTTATTATAAAACTTCATCTCTCCAAAGCATACGATCAGGTTAGCTTGACTTACCATAGACTGGTTTTGCTACAAGTAGGTTTTGATCTTCCTATTGCAAATTGGATACTTTCATGTGTACAATCTATATATTGTGTCACATTGATCAATGGATCAAATTCTCCATTCCTTAGGCCAGTGATAGGCTTGAGACAAGGATGTCCCCTAACACTTTTACTCTTTTTTTAATTGTGGAAAGACTAAGTAGAGTTATCCGTCGGGCTAGGACCAATGGGACTCTTAAGGGGATCAAGATTATAGGAATTGTTTTTATTACTCATATATTTTTTCTAGATGACATCTTGCTTTTTTTTTCTGATGGTTCTAGGAGGAAAATTTCCAATTTAAAATATATTCCGTCCTTATTTGCAGAATCCATAGGGATGATGTGTAATTCTAGGAAATCCACAGTTTAAATCATGAATCTAAATCAAGAAGTGATTGAATGGATTATCTCTCAAATTTACTTTGTTCTATTTGACCTTAACCTGAGATTAAGTATTTGGGTTTTGTAATTAATGTCAATGACTACCTCCAAAGGGATTGGGTTTGGCTCATCAGTAAAATTGAGAATAAGATTTATCTTTGTTGTAAGAAGTGGTTATCTCGAGGTGGCATATTAGTTTTGATGAAGTATGTTCTAGAAGACATACCTGTGTAGTGGATTTCTTTGGCATATGTTCCTTCAAGTATTATCAAATGTATCAAGAAGACGTGTTCTAAATTTATAGAGAGGGAAGAATATGGAGAATTTATACCCATGGATCTTTTGGAAAAAGCTAACTCTGCCAAAATATTTAGGAGGATAGGGTTTGAAGCTTCAATCTTGTTTTTCTATAGATTTAGCAGCTAAGGGGATCTGGAGAGTCCTCAAAGGCGATGGTTTATGGGTCATAGTTGTTTACTAGAAATATATTTACCCTCTTACTATTGAAGAATGGTTTAGAATAAGAGATAAGCCTACAAGGAATGTATCCATGATGTGGAAGCCTTTGATATTGGCGTTTGAGGTTATCGGGGACTAGCTTGAATGGGATATTGGTAATGGGAGGAGGGTTTTGTGGAAGATGAAGGTTTATTGTGGGAGGCAAACATCAAATATCTTCATGATAGTCACATTTGTTTGAATAATCAAGAAGACAACCTGCTTTGGGCCATATATGTAGCCAATGGAAACTATTTATCCAATTCGGGATACAGGGTTATACGAGAAGAGGAAGAATTACCATATCCTGATTAGTGGAGCCATGGGATCTGGAAATTTTAGTTCCCAATATTGATGACAAAATTATTTCTATGGTTTCCCCTGTCAGGTAAAGTCCTTGTATCAGATATACTGATAAAAAAGTATGGATGTGGACCAATCAAATGCCCTCTCTGTAAAGAAGACATGGAAAATGTTGGCGTACTTTTAGTTGACCTAGGTTTAGATCCATTGTTTGTCAACAAATCCAAAGATATCAGCTCGACATAGCAGGACTCCATCGGCAACACCTATGATGCAGATGCAGTCTCACCCGATATATCTTATGGGAACTTCCAGAACAAGGTTTTTGCAGTTATGTGGGGATTTCCACCGTTACAATCCTTTATCTAGTCACTCGACTGAAACTAGGAATTAGACTTCTTATTCTTGTTTATTCATTTAAGATAATAGTCTACTTATACGTCGACATATATCATGGTATTTAACATAAAGAATTATCACACGTTCCATCTATTAGAGGTGTGACTCATATATATGTGTGTGTGTGTGTGTGTGTGTGTGTGTGAGTTATTCATAACAAATATTGTGTGACATATTCATATCCACTTCATTCACAACATTTATGCACTTGACATAAACATAAATATCACATACACACAGTAACAATATTTAATGTGGAAAACCATCCAAGAAACCCCACAAAGGTGCTCTTCATTTGGAATAAGAAATAGGTTAGCACCTTTGGTCTGCGCACTTAGCTTGCAGACTCTTCTTTGGAGATTCTTTACAAATAGGACATTTTTCTCTGCTCTCATGCTCTCTGGTTTTGGGTCTATGTGTATCTTCTCTTGTTCTCTCAACTTTCGATCCACACACAACCTAGATCAATCCTCTTTCTAAATAGCTCTCTTCTCTCTCAACTTAGACCAAGACCAGAAACAACCCGCACACAGCATGGGTTCATGCTTTTCTAAGCCTTACGACTTTTACAATTCTTGATCCAACCATCAACTGATTCACAACTATCAATTGACAGGTTGTCTTTCTATTTCGATACATTTAGTTACATCTAAAAATAAGCACTATCAGCCAAAAAATATTATTATTCTTTATTGCTAAAAGCAAGATTTTAGTCTAAATAACTCTTTCCAAAACTAGTCGAACTCTACTTTTTGACTTCTTTATTCTTCTTCTATCACAATTCTTTCCATCGCGGCTACTCTCGTCGCAGCTCCTTCCATCGCAACTCCTTATGTTACAACTCCTTCCTTTCCGAGTCCTTTCTTCTCAACTCCTTCATGTCTTGCAAGCAAAACCTTTATTATCCTGACCAAAATTCTGGAAGAATTTTGTCCAACTTTTCCTAGGTCCAACAAGCCCCCAACACTCACCTGTGGCTTGTCCAGAGCCACATCAGTCTAAAATTTCAGTAAGTGCGACCTTGCTTTGAAAATATTGGAAGATTGTCACTACTTGTTCAATCTCATGTCGCATTTCTTCTTCTGATTTCTTCAAGTTTTCCACAAGTTCAGAATTGAGGTGTTTCAAAGTTGTTAGTCCTACCGACCCCAAAACTTATCGTACCTTCTCATTTATAGGCTGAATAATTCCTGTAACTTTCTCTACTTCTGCTTGTAACTCTACAACCTTGACAGTTCTCTTTTGCTGCAGTATTTGCAGTTTTGCGACCTACTATTGTAGTATACTCATGTCGGAAGCCTTAAACATCTTCTATGTTATCAACAACTTCTTTACTTCATTTTTCAGCTGGATAACCTCTATCTCAGTAGTGTGCAGTTGTTTTGTTACTTTTTCTAATTCTTCATCATCGATCAAAGATTCCTATGACTAAGAAACTTGCTTGACCGCCTTGGCAACAAGTCTCTGCCTATTCTATTCTCATCGCAGCTTTAGTTGCTTCCTTTCTTCTTTCTTCCAGTACCTTTGGTGGTGTACTAGGTTTTACTTGTAATTCCAACTACATGGCCCTCTTGCGGAGGTTCTTTGTAATTTCTCCAAGTCGAAAGACTTTGAATTCTGAAAACATCTCAGGCGTGATGCCTTCATCTGTAAAACTTATATAATCCAGTGTAACAATTGTATCCAATTGATTCCTATCAACATGCGATGTATTTGATTTATGTTCTGCTTCTTGGACTATTTTCTTCATTTTATTAACAAATTTCTGCGAGGATTTTACAGGATTTACCAATGCACGAAAATTATTCTTCATTTCTGCGACTGTAGCATTCTGAATAGCGTGTACTTCATAAATCATCAATGCAGAAAAATCCATGATAACATGGCCCAGATGTTTTACCATGGTATTCATCTCTAGTGTTCCTAAGTCAATTTCTTGACCCATCACTGGAACCCTTATTGGTGGAGTCGGTGTCGTTGTGTCACTAGATCGCTCTATAGACGAACTAGCAATGTCCTATGACTAGGGCAATTGTGGTGTGTATTCGATCGCCACTCGAACTTCTTTTACTACCTTATAAAGTGTCTACAGTAAATCTACCATGTTGCATGTAAACTCTATTTGTACTTCATTTATTTTTCAACAACTTTGACTGAAAACTTCTGTAACTTATTCTATCAACGGAGTGTAATCATAATTGGTGAGGCTGACATTTCTAGATGATTTGTTGGCCTTCCTCTTCTTCAACATCATCGACTATGAAACCATAATTCTCATACTCAGCTTGCCCTTCCTCTTCAACATCTTCTTCATACTCCTCATTATCAGGACCCGCATTTATCATGTGCATCCCTAACTTCCTCTTCTTCATACTCTTCTTCCTCATCGGAAACAATATTTCTAGCACCTATAATGAAATATTCACTTCGAGAGGTTCAAAATCCAACTACTCCAAGCTTATAGGATTACTTTCACATAACCTCAGAACTAGATTTTTTAACTTGAATTATTTATGGCACATTTGTTTCACGATTTTGATCATCCTTCACTGTCATGTACTTCTCTGCCAAAACACTTAGCTCAAACTCATCTTCCAGTATCTTGAAACCTCTATAATTTATCCCTTCTACACCATCCAATCCCTTTGCTCTCAAACCTTGCTTTTGATGAGACAAAAGTTCATCGACATAAAAAAATATATATCCTAACCTTATTGTAAATTTGAAGACGAAATCTCAAGTGCTTTCCTAGGCATTATTTTCTTCAACTTCTTCCTCCTCACAAGAAGACCATTTTCATCAACTTCTTCTTCGTCGACTACAAAATATGTCATCTCATCTTCTGTAAGTTTGGAACTATATTCATCGTTACCCGAACTCCTTTTGGTACGGATGGTGCTACCAATTGATACTTTGCATTTTTTCCAAGCTCGGCCTTAGGCGCATCAGTTGGTATGGGTGGGACATAATCAGGGAGCATGGATACAGATCCTTCTTGGTTGTCCTCTAGTTGAGGTGTTGTTGCCTTCTTGCGGGTACTAGTTCATTTTCTTCTAGACGAACCAGGTGGGTCTAGTCATAAATTAACTCATGGAATCATCGATGATTGTGGAGCCTCTTCTTCAACTGCGGGTGATGTTGGAACAAATGCAACAATTTCTTCCATAATGGGCATACGTAAAGGACTCTCGATGCTGAATTCTTGTATGGTGCTCGCGCTGGAAATGGAAATGACCATATTCTATGAAAAATTGCCTCGACTCTTTGCAGTTGCAAACAAATAGTTCAACATACTCAGTCAAATATAATATAAATGAATGAAACTTTGGCGCAAATATCATATACATTCACCCATTCGATCAGTCTTTCCTTCACACAATCGAGCAATAAATGGAAAGATCGCAACGATTTTCATCACATGGAGCAATCTTTCTAATCATTACAAGGAAACCGTCACTTCGTCTGTCAGTTCAATGGTAATTATTGTGAATTAATGAAGGAAGTGACCAAAAAGCATGTTGAATCTCCCACGTCCTCAAATTAACTGCTATCCAAGTGTCACTTGCAAACAAAATTCATTATGCGACAACAATTCTCTTCCTGGGACAAGCATAGGGCATGCGACACATTTCTTTTCTTGCGACAAATTGAGAGTCTTCATCACTATTTTTCTTCTACGAAAACATTTATTTTTCCTCGACATGCATATCATCTGTGACATAACCCTCATAAATTTGAAACAAAATGCTCATACTTTTGATATAAATAACATGCATAAACAACACTCATAAATCTATGACTTTTCGTCTTTTTATTTTCTCTTTTTCTCTTTTCTCATTTAATTTGTGTGTGTGTGTGTGTGTGTGTATTTTTATTTCTCAGTCGACCATGTCACGGCTATCCTAGGAAGGCTTTAGCCGACTTCCATTCACTAATCCTTTGAAAGTTGTTCCATCTAAATTTTTTAATTGCATTGCGCCTCCTTTAGTGATATGAATGATAACATACAGTCCCAGCCAATGTGTCCTAAGCTTGCTAGGATGCTTCAAAAACTTGTTTTCGTACAAAAGAACTAAATCTCCGACCCGAAATTTCTTGTTCTTGATATGTTTGTCATGCCAAGATTTATACCGCACCTTCTCAACATTCTGATGATAGCCACCGACAAACATGTCTTATTCCAATTGTACAAACTACAACAATATTTCTTCGACATCGTCAACATCGTTCATTTCGGTAATTGCAGCTATCCTCAGACTGGGTATAGTATATTCCATCCGCATGACACCCTCTTGTCCATAAACTAGTCGAAATGGAGTTTGTCCTGCCAACTTCTTACCGGTCATGAGATATGCACATAGTACCACGGATACCTTCTGGTTCCAATCATCTCTTTGAATATTTCATATCTTTTTCAATGCGTTCTCCATGATTTTGTTGAATACCTCAAGAGCACCATTTGCTTGTGGGTGATGTGGTGTCGTCTTCCTGTGTTGGATTTGGAATTATTCAGTTAATTTGTCAATCAACTAATTGAAAAAATGTGTGCCCTGATCACTTATCAAAATCTACGAGAATCCAAAGCTAGCTACAACATTGTGGAACAAAAACTTTGCAGTAGTCACAGCAATACAATCCTTGACTGACACTGCTTCATCCCATCTAGTTAAGTAATCTGTAGTAGTGAAAATGTATTGTGTACTGGTTCTCTTTCCAGGTGGATTAATAGGTCCGACAAAATCAACAACCCATTTTTCAAATGCATGTAAAGTTATCTGAGGTACTAGTGACATTTCATCTCGTCATGATAACTTTCTAGTTCTCTGGCAGATATCACAGTTGCGACAATATTCTCTAGCATCTGCATGCAGAGTAGGCCACCATAATATTGCTTGTAAAATCTTCCACACAGTATCTTTTCCGACATAATGGCCTCCTACAACACCAACATGTGCCTCACTCAATATCATTGGTCTCTCATTCTCCAAAACGTTGCGACAAATAATTTCATTTGGTCCCCTTTTGTATAATTGTCTAGCTATCAACTGGAAATCTACAACTCTAACGACTAATTGTTTCTTTTGTGTTGTAGTGAATCAGGTTGGTGCATATCATGTGCTCAAGAAGTGTATAATATCTCTGTAATGGTTATTGAACATCTTGACAACAAATAATTGTGCATCTGGAATACTATCACCGATATTACCAGGTTCTTCTCCACTTTTGAGTCTTGACAGATGGTTAGGTCCTGAGTTTAACTGACCAGATTTAACAATAATCTATAAATCAAATTCCTGGAAGAGAATAATCCATCGACATATCTCCCCCCTGACACTGGTTTGTTGACCAGGTATTTTAATGCTAAATGGTCAGTGAACATCTTGAAATGTCCACCTAGGAGATAGTGTCGGAATTTTTGAAGCACATACACCATAGCTAAGCCTTCTCTTTTGGTTGTGGTGTAATTATTCTCTATGGTTGACAATTTTTAGCTATCAAAGGCAATAGGATGATCAATATCCCCTTCACCTAGTTGCGCAAGTACAACCCCAAGCGCGACATATGATGCATCTACATGTACATGAAACTCTTTCTTCTAGTCTAGAAAAACTAGGATGGGTGATGTAAAAATCTTATTCTTCAGTAGATCCAGAATCTCTTGGCATTGTTTTGTCCACTGAAACTTAACATCCTTTTATAGAAATTTCTCCATGGAAGCAGTCACCTCTATATATCCTACGACAAACTTTCGGTAATACCCTGTATGTCCCGGAGTTGTTCACAACTGATTTACTGTCGCAGGTGGTAGTAGGTCAACGATGATCACAATTTTAGCAGGATCGACCAAGATTCCATCACAACAAACCACACGAGCCAACAAAATTCCAAACGGGGCGCAAAAAATGCATTTCTTTATATTCAAGGAAATATGATGTTGTCGACACCATTCCAGCATCATTCTAAGGCTCTCAATATGATATTTTATGAGCCCAAATACAATCCAATCATCAAAATAGACCTCAAGAAACTTATGAATAAAATCCTTGAAAGAAGCCACTACTATCCTGGAAAAACTAGCAAGAGCAATCTTGAGTCCAAAAGGCATGACCGTATACTAGAAACACCCCCACTTCGTCGCAAAGGTGGTCTTGTGTCGATATTCCTTCATGATTTTTATATGATGGTATCTAGAGAACCCATCAAAAAATGAATAAAATTCTTGACCTCTGACACTCTCCAATGCCTCATCTGTGAGCAGAGTCGAAAATGGGTCGTGCAAGCAAGCATCATTTAGTTTCCTTAGGTCGACACAGATACACACTTCACCAGGAGTCTTTTTATCTTGCACTACTATCGGACTGATCCACTCAGATTCTTCGACAGGTTTTATGATACCTGCATCCAACATTCATCTAACTTTGCCATAACTCTTTCTTTATACCTTGGGTTCAATCGGTACGGTCGTTGCTTAATAGGATTTGCGTTGGGCTTCAATGGGAACTTCATTTCTCCAAGATTTTCAGCAATGCCTTTCATCTCTTAAAACTTTATGGGAAACAAATCTTGAAATTCATGCAGTAAATTCGTGATCTTCCCAACAGTTTCATCGTCCCAATAATCTCCAATATTTACGAACTTTGGATTTTCTGGAGATCTAATATTTACTTTCTTGATTTGTAATGTATTCAGAAATTTATTGTTCGACATATTTGATCCTTCCACTGCATGAGTACCTTCAGATTCTGGAATGTGTATGTCGCGGGGTTCATCGTCATCTAGTTCCTTGGTTACATTATAGCACTCCATCTAGCGATGGACTGTTGCACTGCTTTGATTAAAAAATTTCATTGATACAAGAATATCTTCAAATATCTTACTTTAATTATTTGTAGATCAGCATCGATCAACGGATGATCATCAACAAATTCAAATGTCTTGGTAAAGCTTGTACCTAATTCTTCCCATTCTATTGTCCTCCGTCGTAACTCGACCAATGTATACTAGTTCTATGGTATCATATCCAATGTGTGTACAAATTGGTGGACCCATTCCTATCATGGATATGCCTCCCACGTCGCATGACAACACTCAATGTGCTCGACAGGACTTGTGAGTCCTGTGTACTTCTGGCCACTGTACATCACTTTCTCTCCAAATCGAACTTCCATTAATATCTGTCATTGGGGCCATTCTGAGATAGATTGTTTATGTGCGACCCACCATCTGACAGGAGTAGCCTTCAATGCAAAGTCCAAAGCTAACAGTCACTGAGGTTCTATTACTTTTTCTTCAAATTATGTTAGAAAATATTCTAGGTTAGGCAATCCCTCATAAGTATTTATATCACATACCTTGAAACCTACTCATCACACGAATTGTGTAATTCATGCACATCTTCTCATGTAAACTTCATGCCATCAGTTCTGCCAATTTTCCAGAGCTTCTCTACAATTCGATGTGCAGGAACTAATGCTTCGTCAATTGATTTTTCCATCGGTTGTTGGATTCAAGTAAATCTTCCATTGCAAAAGTAATGGTATATATGTGGTCAACCACTTATACTATGAAACAAAAACTTTATACTAAAAACGAGAACTCTAGCCATAAAAACGATGATTTTTGCATAAAAACACCAAAAACACCCCACAAATAGAAAATTAATGATATCAATATACACAGTTTTTTTCGAGTAAAAAATAGAGCCATGCCTGGTTCTCAGAAAAGTTGGATCCTTTCTTTAAGGGGCTTTCATCCCACTCGGTTTAATGCTTTGCTTCTGTCTTCTACTTTGCTCACAGTTTGTGAGAATTTACTCTTGTAAGCATTTGTTGTCATTTTCTCGAATTAGCTCTAGATGCAGATGGGATTTGTCTCCCAAGACATTCACAAGAAGGTTGGTAGCACTTTTAGAGGTCACCAACTTTCTTCAGATTTGTAACTTTCGGATTCTGGCTTGCCAGAATGCCGCTTAATGCAACATAACCGTTCTTGTTAAAAAAAAAAAAATAGAGCCATGGCCTAAACATCCCATAATGTTGTTTACAAAATTATTTAAATCAACCCCTAAATTGGAAAAAGATTTTTTCTTCAAGAGATCAATTACATTTTTTTTAAAACTTGCATATTAAACAAAACAAAATATTTCATAAATAATTTCCCCACTCTAACCATAAAAAATCAAAGAAATTATGATGTGATTCATAATGAAACAAAAACAAATAATTCATATAATTTTAACCCCAAAAATATTAAAAATTAAATAAAAAGAAAGGAAATTCTAAAAAAGTTAAAACAAATTTTGATTTTTTTTACTACAAATACAAATTTTAAAAATATAAAAAAATATTTTAGGAAATAGGTAAAAAACAAAAGAAATTATGTAAAAAACTAATGTTTTTAAACTTTATAAAAAGCATAGTGTAAAAGTAATTTTCTAAAAAAAAATCTTGTAAAGAAAACAAAGTAATAAAAAAATACAAAAAAATTAAAATAAAATGTACACCTTACATTATAGGTGGAGGGGAGGGAAAAGGGTTGAGTGGGAGGTGGTGGTGGAGTGGTGGCAGGATGGTGGAGGTGGTGTGTAAAAGGGGTAGGGAGAATGGCACCACCTTTATTAATGTTTGCCTATTTTGTTTTTTGTTGTTTTGTTTTTTTATTTGTTATTTGTTATTCTTGTTGTTTTGTTTATTTTTTTGTTTAGTTTATTTTATGTTATTATACCTGCCTCAGGCAAGTATATTGTAATCGATCAGGTTTGACTTTGCTTTGACTTTGCTATTACTTGGTGCCTTTTGAGGCAGTTTTAAAAAATCAAAACCTGTTTTGCAAAGTGAGACTTAGGGGTTTGTAAAATATGTTTTTTAATTTTGTTAAAAAGTTATTTTTGTCAACTGCTGATTGGTGGAGAGGAGGTGATGTCAGCCTTGGAGTTTGGTATCTGGTTTTCACTTGACACATGGCAACTATGACATCAGCATTTCTTATATTTTATTATTATGTTATTTATAATTCAAACAGCTGAGTCAAAGGCTAAGCATATATTATTTATGTTTCATTAACCAATCCGCTGGCAGCACTGCATATAAAACGCTTCTCCGGTGGAGGGGATTCCAATACAAAGTCCACCCTGTGTATGTCATCACTACTTCTAATTTTCTGCGACATGCTGCTCATTCCATCGTCTTTGCTAAAATCAACTCCAATAGTACTGCCAGCATCTGGCGCGTCCATTTTCTTTCTTAGCTCGATATGATGATGGGAGACTTTGATGTGCTTATGCTTCTGCTTCTACTTCTGCCTAGAGGATATAAGCGTAGAGGACCATTTCTCAGTTGTGTCTGCCAAAGCGTTCGTAACGACCTCGATGGGGAAATTCAAAGAGGCCCGAGTTTCGCGATTGAGAAGAGCAGCTTTATCATAAGCCATGGCGGCTTCCTCGGCCGTTTTGAAAGTCCCGAGCCACACCCGAGCTCCTCGCCTCCCTGAATCTCTTATTTCCGCCGCGAATTTACCCCACGGACGTCTGCGGAGCCCTCTGTACCGCTTTGTACTCGGCTTCTCTGCAGCTTCACCCTGTTCCCGGGTCATTTTAGTGTTGCAGATTGCGGGTGTATAGGCCGTGGATCCAGTCGCTCCAGGGATCGCCATCTCCTACTGGTTATGAATTGCAGTCCATCCAAGGTTGGCAGCAAGCTCGTTGAGAAGCTGGAAGAGTATCATGTCCTTTGAATCGTTCTCCTTCAGAGGAAGAAGTAGAGGATATTGTACTTGATCTTGATCTTGATCTTGATCTTCTACATTGCAGCAGCTTTCTTCTTTCGTATGATTCGCTGGTTGCATCCCATCATGTATTGGTTGATCAGACTTCTGTGCTGCAATAAAATGAGCCCATACATCTTCTAAAATCCTTTTTGTTGATACCACTGGACCATGCTCATGCTGATAAGAACCCTCTGCGTTATTAGGAGAAGTTGTTTCCAACGCCATAAGTTATGATTACTGCTCACTTTATTTTACTACTCAGCTAAGAGAGCCTAGACACCAAGATCAGCTAATCCAAAAATAATGAAAAGGAGCTATTCACTCTGCGTTTCTGATTAAATTTGAGAAACTTCAACACTGGAAACATGAAAACAGATGGAGATTCTCTACTGTTTGATATAGTTGCAATAGCCGAAGCAATTCCAATTGAAGGCTCGATTTTAGCAGGTGTGTTGGCTAAATACTCGTCAAGCTTAAGGAGTAGGCCGTGGTAACGCGGAGAAAATCCGATGAACAAAGAGAGTTGCTTTCACTTTACTTCTTCCATGCAAGAATCTTGTTTTAAATAATAATAGTGATTTAAAACTCTTATATTATAAGTAGTTAGGGTTGGAATCAGTGGATAAAATATATTTTAATTTTATTTATCATTTTTATGATGGAAAAGGAGTTCGAAAAGGAGTTCGATTATAAATTTTACAAATAACAAAAAAGTTTAAAATAATAATCATAATTAAATTTTAATTTTAAAAAATTAGTAAAGTAAAGGATAGATTTATTTATTGTTTTATAAATTTTAAATATAGTAATCACTTTGTGTTTTATACTTACAAAATAATAAAAAATAATAAAATAAAAATTAGCATTAATTCATAAAATAAAAATAATAATTAAAAAAACAAATCATGTTGTTTAATAAAAGTAAAAATTAAAACTGTGTAAATTTTCTATAGATATTTAAAAAAATTAAGATTAAAAAAATTTACACCTTACAAAAATTGTATCTCTCCATACTTAATAGATAAAGTTTAAGATAAATCTGTAAAAATAATTAAAAAATTCATGTTGACTAATAAAATTAAAAATTAAAACTAGGTGTAAATTTTCTATGAATATTTGAAAATTTTAAAATTAAAAATTTTTACAACCTTTAAAAAAAATTGGATCTCCCTTAATAATTAATAGATAGATAAAGTTTAAGATAATTCTAAAAAAAATAATTGTTTGCTTTGATTTATAATAATTTAGTACTAAAATTTGATATTCTCATGGTTTAAAATAGTTGTACAAATTAAAAGAATAGTCTAATTTGTCACTTGTGAGATTTTGATGTTGATTTCTGTTTCCTTATCAAATTAAATGGACGGTTCTAATTTAGTTACCAGGTGAACCATTTTTCAATACTAAATGTCATATCAAATATCTAGAGTGCCGAATATTCTTGTTTAAAGTCAAGATATCTATGTGGAATCATCGGTTGATTCAAAAAAGTTGGTATCAAATGAAAGCAAATTCAAGTTTTAAATATATGAAAGCAAATTTAAGTTTTTATTCACCAACTTAATGCAAATTTAAGCTAATTATGGCGTATGGCTTATGTAAAATTAATATAAATGTTTTATTTTAAATTTGATAATATATTAATACATTTTAGTGTAAGATTTTTTTAGAATGAGAAGTATTAAAATTAATATAATTGTTTTATTTTAAATTTGATAATGTATTAATTTTTTTTTAAATGAGAAAATTTGATAATTCTTTGAGATTGGGTTAAGATTTAGATGCATTATTTTTATAAACGCTTGTAAATATTTCCTTTTATTATTATTTTTCATTAGATTAGCATATATTTATATACAACAATGCCACACATTCTATGTTTTTAAAGAATTATCTTCTTGAAAGTTTCATTGTAATAGTTGGTGCTTACATTGGAATTCAGATTTTTCAAAATCTCCAATTGTTGTTACATTTTTAATATCTATATTGTTAAGTATTTATTAGGCATTCAACATTGTTAATGTTATTCAATATCCATTTCTTACATAATATTTATTAAACTATTTTTAAGAGCCAAGTACTAGGGATCTATGTTGCTTATCTCAACTATTGGTAGTGACAAAAGCTCTCCTATTCACAAAGACAAGTAAACTCATTTTGGATCTTTAATTTCAAGGACTTACTTAATAACTAATTAATTGATATACACATAGAAATATAAACAATGACAATTACAAGAAGTAACAAGTAATGCAACAACGTATAAACAACAAATAATCTCACATAGAAATATAAGTACCATGGCAACACGTAATACATTGTTTCAAGTTTGAATGTTTCATAATTTCTTTAACTTTTAGCTTTAAACTATATACAATATCACAATAAAATATTTCTAAGAGGCAGGTATAAGCAGCCTTGCTGCTATTTCACTTGTTTTAGTTTTAGGTTAGTTTAGTTTACTTTTGCTTATCTTATTTGTTTTTAGTTTAATTTATTATTGTTTATTTTAGTTTAGTTTATCTTTATTTTATTTTAGTTTAGTTTAGTTTATTTGTTTGGATTTTATTTTATTTTTTAAAATATTAAAGTTTAAAAAATCATTTTTATAATTTTTTTTTTTTTTAAATATTAGTCTTTTTTACATTATTTTTGTTTGTTTGTTTTGTTTTTTTATATATTTTTGCTATATGCAAACGTAGCTTTATCAATGATTCATTTTCAATGATATTGAAAATATACATCTTGCAACTTGGACAAAAGATGAGACTTATGAATGTGTTTTAATAAATGAAAAATAATTAAGACAAATATAGTGAAATGTTGGCTTATAATGTCCTGGTTAAAAAATTAACATATGAAGAAAGGGATTTGAGGTGACTGTAAAGATGTATCAAAAGCCGCAAGCGTTGATTAATTATCTCATAGATACATTTTCAAGATAAGGAGATTGGATCTTAGTTTTGTTCTCGAGTTCATGTAAAATTTCTAATATTACATATTGAAGCATATTTCAAGTTTTATTGTTTTTTTATTCTTAATTAATTTTGTTTTTAAGTATGCTTCTTTATGCTATCTGTCTATACTTTTTTTTGGGGGGGGTGATTAGGTACAACAATAGCATGCTCCTTACAGAAAGGAAGAAATTGAATATCCATTGATAATGACCCACTGCAATGCAATTACAACAAGCAAAGAGTTAATGGTATTCAAGTTATCACAGATGAATTGCAAGAAGTTGGTTTGAAGAAAGGAGAGTTTACAGAAACACTTGTGGCAGAGATGTCAAAAGAACCTCAACCCCCATTAAGAGGGATGTTTGGAAAGGAGCACTTTGGGTATTTTGCAGACATAGAATACCCAACGGAAGAGGACATTGACGTCCTTGAAGAAATCTAAGCTCCATAAAATTCCAATTTTGATGAAGAATTTAGCCTGCATGATATTGTTGATTAGTTGCATGTCTTGAAGAAAATGTTAAATTTGACAACTTTTTGATAAGTTATTGGTAATGTTTTGACTTTCGGACTTTAGTTTAGAAATAAAATTTATATATATAATGTTTTTAATATGTCATTTACAAATATATGGTATAGTTTTTCTTGAATTTATGTGAATCGTCACTTTTTGGAAAATAATATGAAATAGTATGATTTTTATACAAAAAATCTCTAAAAATCCATTGAAAATGGTTTTAAATGTCTTTATTTTCCGGAATTTTTTACAATTTTGTCAATAAAAATGTTTTATTTTGTCCATAAAAATGTCTTATTTTAAAGAAAAAATTGCAAAATGCATATGTTTTTCATTATAACTTGCTTCTAAATGTAAGCTATTTTGTTAAATTTATAAAAAACGCACTTGAAAATATAAATTAAAATTATTTGACGAAAATATGATTCCAAGGCCCAAAAAATGCCTCAAAATGAAACTGTGTGATACTGGTATCAACCCTTTTTTAAACATAGGTAAAAATAGCTACTAAAATTAGGAGAGAGAAAAACGAGAAATGTGTCGAGTTCTCGTTTCATAGTATAAGTGGTTGGTCTAGATATCCATCCTGGCCTTCACTATTCACCTACTTGACGTACCTCTATCCTTCTAGGGGATCAAGCGGTGCGACGACCCTTAGTTCTTCATTTTCAAATATGAGTATCCTCTTCTTGAAATTGATGATAATTTGGTTATCAATTGCCCAATCGTTCACCAAAAGTGCAGGATTTGAATTCATAACATCAACAATGTCGATGACCTCAAAATCTGCATAAGTGCGAAGTCCCTCTATCTCGATAGGAACTTGATTTTATAGATCGGTAGGTAAAACTTTTGATTGATTTGCTAGTCTGAGTTGTATAGGAGACCATACTAGTCTCGGTTTTCCCACACTCTCCCAAGTTTGTCTCGCAAGAATGTTCACATCAGAGCCCAATTCTAGGATAATATAGTCCGTATCATAATCTCCTATCTGGGCGATTATTCTTGGTTCTTGAACAGTCTTCAGTCTTTTCTCAATACGGTTAACCCTCTTTTCTTATCGCACATCTTCTTGAGGTTCTTCTATCAAAGATGTCAATTCTGTGACAACATCTTTATCTTGGATTAACGTTAAACAAATGTTAAAGAACCCTTTTAATTTACTAACATTTCTCGTTGGTGTCTGTCGAAACAACTGATCAAATATCTCAAGCATCTCCGAAATTTGTCCTTCAAATGGAATAGTTGTAAAGGTCGACGCTTGATTTTTGTCAACGAATTCTTGTTGCACATCCAGGAATACTTCTTTTTCTTTGTGGATGGTGAATGGTACTTTCTTTTGCATTGTTGGTTGCACTCACAGTTGTCCATATGTTGCTTCTTGTTCGACTCTAGTTGCAGCACCTCCTCTCGTTGCGAAATAAATATTTGGTTCCCTTAGTTCAACAAATATCTTTTGTATGATTGGGTTAGGATCCTGAGGCGGATTCTGATTTCCCACATTCTTGGTATGCCATTTCGCAATCAACCAAGGGAATTCTTCGACATTATGGTCAAAATATTTACAATATGAACAGGTCGTGGTAGGATTTATGCAGTCATGGGAAAATTGTCCAAGTTTTACACAATTATAACATATCATTTGGCCTCTTCCGTGACCAAATCCTCCTCCTCCTTGACCTATGAAAATTCCACCCCCCTTGGTTGAGGGTATTATTGTTGCGGGTACTAGTTCTGTGGATATTGGTTCTACGAGCACTGGTTCTATGGATATTGAGATTGTGCTTGCTTAACTTGCATATGTTCATCGTTCACAATCAGGTACATGATGACTATTTTTTCTTTTAGCAGCTAATATGCTCTGCAATCTTTCTCATCATGGCCCACTGACCGACAAAATTTACAATATAAACTAGTTGGCGCACATACGATTTTCTATAAGTATAAGCATTCTTGTGACCGATGTTTTCCAGTCTGACATACTCGACACTAAGGAATTCATTGTGTATTCATCAGATTTGGTGCTCCTGATGTGACATAATTCATAAGCGCCCGACAGTTATCTTTATGATGTCCTTTGGTTCTGCATCTAGTACACCATAGTTCTACTTGTACTTCCTTCCCTTTCTTAATATCCTAAAGTTGCATTGTAAGGTTAGCAAGTTGCGACTGGATTTGCATCATTCCTGCACCAATTTCTCCAACCAATGAAGCTTCTAATTTCATAGCCAGTTCTAGAGCCTCTCTCTAAGATATGATATTATGTTGTGTTAATGGGACGTAGATATGTGGAAACATCGACGCAATAAGCCATTCCTTGTGTGGGGCATCTGACATTTAAAAAAATACTTTGGCCATCAAAGTCTTGAATATTTGGTCGAAGTCTCAAACATACTCCATAGGTAACTGCTTAATTCATTTCATCTCTGTAAAGAACTGTGACTCAAATTTTGGTTTCCTAAACTCATATATCATTCATGTCTGTATCTGATCCAAATGTCTTCTGAACAATTTATGTAGGAACTATAAAAAAAATTCATGTACCAGTCGAGTACACGACGTCTGAGGGTCGTGATCATCTGAGCCTTCTTTATGGCTTCCTCTTAGACATGTCGTACAGTCCATATGGATTCACATAGAAACTAGTGTTTCTTAGGATCTTCTAACCCATTTCCATTAAATATTGGAAACTTTATGTTGTTCATAGCCATTATGTTTACTCTTGGTACTGTTGAATTAAAGATTCTGCAAGTGGGAGATCCCTAACTGCTAGTTCTATTATTACATGTAGTTATATTAGCAAAAACAGTAGGTGATGTGTTTCTCGATCTTACCTTGGGTGATGTGTGTGGGGTCATAGGTATGTCATAATATTTTCCTGGATCTGGTGCTTCTTCTTCTTTGGATTCCTCGAATACCAGTCGGTATCCCTCTTCTCCATTAGAAGATCCTCTGTCAAGGTGAAATGACAATTCGTAGTCCTCTCCTCAAGACACACTACAACTACCTCCTCTTGTCTCAATCCTTCTTCTCTTCCTCGAGTGAAATATTTTTCCACTCCTTAGGTGTCCACTTTCTAAATCAATCTCACTATTACCAGGAAACATCTCAGTTTATCTCTACCCATTCTTCTCATGATATTTCTTGCAACATATCCCAGGTCTCTGGGCACAAATTTTTACTTATCTAATTCCATTCTCAGTACCTAGTTTTCACACACCAACATCTTAATCCACAATTTTTAATATTTCAGATATCAACCTCGTGGCCCTTGGAAAAATCCTCTTTCTGCTTCACTATATGACTTTATCGTATCAACTGCAATTTCCATGATATATCCTCCCAAAATACTATCGACCCAGAAATCAACAACACTATATATAGGATTACTAGTTATTTTAAATCGTTAGATCAACTTAGGGCTCCACTCTGTCGTTTCTCCTCCTTGGATTTTTTTCTTCTTGGTTGCTAGCTTCAACAGCCACTCATGTTATACAATGGGAAATTCGCTAAAGAAAATTTCATGAATTTTTGTGTAGAGGTATCATTCCAACCACTCAGTCGAGTTCCATCATGATCCTTCACTTTCTTCTTGTGCAAACTCTAGTTCCTTATAATCGACCCAGTCTTGAATTTCTGGCTTCGTCGAATTCCAAAACATATCCCCATTAGAGTGATTCACAGTCCCAGTAACGAAACCATTTATTGGCGTACTTTCAGTCGATCCAAGTTCATATCCCTCGTTCATCAACAAAGCCCAAGATATCAACCCGATAGAGCAAGACTCCGTCGGCAACACCTACAACGCAGATGTAGTCTCACCCGAAATATCTTATGGGAACTACGAGAACCAGGTTTCTGCAGTTCTGTTGGGATTTTTTCCCTTACAATACTTTATCCAGTCACTCGCTCGAAACTTGGAATTATACTTCTTGTTCTTGTTTATTCATTCAGGATAACAGTCTACTTATCCGACGACATATATCACATTATTTAACATAAAGCATTATCACAAATTGCATATATTAGAGGTACGACTCATATATATGTGTGTGTGTGTGTGTGTACATATATGTATATATATGAGTTATTCAGAACAGATATTGTGCGGCATATTCATATCCACTTCAATCACAACATACATGCACTCAACATAAACATAAATATCAGAGACACATAGTAACAAGATTTAACGTGGAAACCCATTTGGGTAAAACCACAAAGGTGCTCTTCATCTGGCATGAGAAATAGGTTAGCACCTTTGGTCTGCGCACTCAGCTTACAAACTCTTCTTTAGATATTATTTACAAATCAGACTTATTTCTCTCTCATGCTCTCTGGTTTTGGGTCTATGTGTATCTTCTCTTATTCTCTCAACTGTCGATCCACACACAGCCTAGATCGATCCTCTTTCTAAGAAGTTCTCTTCTCTCTCAACCTAGACCAAGACCAACAACAACCCACACACAGCTTGGGTTCATGCTTTTATAAGCCTTACGACTTTTCCAATTCTTGATCCAACCATCAACTGACTCACAATTGTCAGTTGACACGATGTCTTTATATTTCGATACATTCAATTACATCTCAAAATAGGCGATATCGGCCCAAAAATACAATTATGCTTTATTATTAAAAGCAAGCTTTTAGTCTAACTAACTCTTTCCAAAACTAGTCGAGTTCTGCTTTTCGACTGCTTTATTCTTCTTATGCTACGGTTCTTTCCGTCACGGCTACTCTCGTCGCAACTCCTTTCGTCATAACTTCTTCCTTCTCAACTCCTTCCTCCGCTCCTTCCTGTCTTGCGACCAGAACCTTTATTCTCCCGACCAGAATTTTGTCTAACTTTTCCTAGGGTCAACAAAAAACATCAACTGCATTTTCATTTTTTGTCCTTATATGATCAGGATGTGGAATTATGCATCTCAGATAATAGGTATTCAATTCATATGCAATGGTATAGGGCTCTAAGAAGCTTTACAGGCTTGGTTGAATAATGTTGCTTTTCTGAATATCTGGCTTTATTGGTCCTCATGATCTGGGGGGCTTGGTTGGCCAGGAACAAGGAGATTTTCCAAGATATCTCTATTCCCCCATAGGTTTACGCTTCCAAAAGTTTGGTTGTTCTTGACTATTTTTCATAGTTTGAAGGTCCTAAAAAACATAGAAGGATTGTGGACGAGACTATTAATAGATCTAGATGTTGGTTTTATTTTGATGGTGCATCCCAAGGTAGGCCAGGTTTGGGGGTGTTGGAGGTCTTTTATACACTGTTGATTATGATTCATTCGAGCTTTTTGTTGGTCTTGGTAGATCCACAAACAATCGAGTTGAGATGATGGCACTAAAGATAGTAATGTTTTTGGCCCTTTCAAAGGGGGTCAAAAGCTACAGGTTGTTTTCGATTCTAAGTTAGTCATTGATTGGTTAAAGCTGGAAAGACCACCAAAGGATATCATTCTAAAGCCTATATACAAAAAACTTATTAGAATGGCATGCTTTTTCTAGGACATATCATATCAACATCTATTTCGGGAAAGGGACGTGATGGCTGATCAATTTTCATATATGGCGTTGCAAGTGAGAGATGGCACATGACACTTATGGGAAGTTGCAAATGACATTATAACTTAACACAATTCGTGATCAAACCTTAGTTTAATATCTTTCGTTTTTTTATCTTATGAACACTGTTTTTCTAATTGTTATAGTTTTTGGCGAATTAGTTTTAAAGGTTTAACCCCAAATTTTCCTAGACGATAAAAGTTTTGTGTAGTCTCTTTAACCTAATGAACAATATAGTTCAATTATTATTATAATGAAATATAATTTTATTTATAAAAAAATCCAAAAAAACATAAATAAATTAATGCAATATTTTTTTAATTTATAAAAAATCATTTACGGCGATCAAAAAGCTCAAACTATATATGAATATATAAAACTTTTAAATTAAAAAACAATTGTAACCCTAATGCCCAAACATCACCATTGAATGGCAATTGTTGTGTGAAACAAAGGTCACTACTAAGTAACTTCTATTTTCAATCCATAGTTATGGATGAACGGCTCGTATCCACAGCCTAATGGATAAATGGCTTAAATCCATCTATTTCCCGTCACCATATCTGCTTTCGTTCAATCGTTATGATCCATAACTTAATAATGAGATGATAGTTTAAGGAATCTCTTACACTATTATATACAGAAATATTTATAATGATGATTGCATTTTATTATTATTATATAGATATATTTATAATTATGATAAGTTTGATTCGATAAGATATAAAAAATTAACTTAATAGATGAGATAATAGTTTAAGGAATCTCTCACACTATTATATATACATAAATATTTTATGATTATTCTATAGATATATTTATAATTATGATAAGTTTGATTCGAAAAAAAACCAAAACAAAACACGTTATGTTCAATTTCTTAAAATATTTATTTTACTATTGTATTAAATTAATTATTTTTAAATAGTTATTTTAATAAGGTGTTTTATTATTATTTTCTGTTTTTAACAATGTTTAATTTCTTAAAATATTTATTTTATTATTATATTAAATTAATTATTTTTAAATAGTTATTTTAATAAAGTGTTTTATTATTATTTTTTGTTTTTAACAATATTTTTTATTTGTTAGATTGACTTTTGGTTTAAGAAATTATGATTCAGAAGTATCTAAGTTATCAAAATCACTTGAAGATAACACTTAGGTAACTAAACCCTTCAAGTATTAACTACACTAGTAAAACTTGAAAAACATTAAATCTCAAAATTTTCAAATTATTTTATATATATATCTCTCTCGCACACACTTTTTTCTTAATATTTTTTTATAATAAAAAATATATTATTATTTAAAAAAAAATTCTCTTATTTTCAAAAAAAATTCTAAATAGACTTGTCCTTGAATTGAGATAATTTTTCCTTGTAAAATTTAGTGTTATTTCACCACGAAGATATATATAAAAAAAATCAATTAATAAAAAGAAGTTTCCAAATTATATATATAATTTAACAACTATTAAATTTTTCAAATTTTAAATTTATATATATACTTTAAAAAGAATCAATTAATAAAAAGAAGTTTCCAAATTATATATATAATTTAACAAACATTAAATTTTTAAAATTTTAAATTTATATATAATTTAACAAACATTAAATTTTTTTAATTTTTTAAATTCATATATATTTTTTATTCTCAATAAGAGAGACATTCCTTCTATTGTATGTTAAAAAAAGAGGTACAAATTCAGAGCTCACTGCAAAAACAGGGAGTCAAGTCATGGCCATGAAACCACCTAAGAGAGGTATACAAAATGGTCCATGTCGAGAATCTAGTCATAACTATAGCTGCCCAACCATTGAAAGTTGGCAGCACAATACGGCTTCAGAAGTTAACAAAAAAAGAGAGACTTGGTGAACATGAAAAAGACAGAACAAAGCAGAGCTGCTAGAACCTCCTGGAGGATTCGCCCTCATCTTTCAAAGCCTTTCTAGTGTTGGCATCCTTGTCATACTTTTTGGCTCTGCTGAAGGGAGGCTCAGAGAGTTGAATGAAGTTTTTCATGTGGATCAACCCTTTCTCAGCATCCTCTTTGAAGGTGTTGACCGTGAGGTTTACGCACTCCCCGAAACTTTCCCGTTCACTCATGGATCTATCCAAGATGAATTTCAACCTCCAGTAGTTGGAGATGGTGACATCATGCCCTAGTATGAGCCTGAATTCACCATAAATTTCTTCCTCCATGGCTGCAATGGATTTACGAATGTGCACTGGAGCTTCTTTTTGGAAGAGAGCCTCCCAATTTGCATCCCGGTCTCCTCCTCCTCCTGAAGTTATCACCAAGGAGGGATCATGCTGAAGAATGTCGGTGTTGGAGCCTGCACGCTGAGGGCTAAAACTGGAACCAACACTTCGAAGATTCGGCTTCCTTTCTTCGTTGACAAACTCGAGTTCTGGATCAACCATTTTATAGCTCACGCTTGAGAGGCAAAGAAGTATCTAATGATCCCCAGGTCAAATGCAATGGATCTCGGTGCAAGGCCCATTACGGCCTGACTGTTGTAGAGCGGACAAGATATTGGACATGGCGCACCTTGTGTGTATCTGGTGGGAAGCGGGAGGAAAATCGCTCACCACAGCAGGGAGGAATCGCTTACATCACTCCAAGGACGCATATCACGATTCATCGGACTAACCAACAGGTTCATAACCAAATTCAACATCATCGCAATTGAAACATTCACGAGTAGCAGCATGTGAGAGGTCTATTCACACTGCGGAAGGACCGAGTTGCGTTGTTTAAGCATGGAGGAAGGATGAGGGTCGATTGTTGTCATCCTCAACACTTGCCCACTCCTCTCGATGCCTCTTGTCCTCATTACACCACCTGTCCTCAACCTTTTGAACACTAGCATCCAAAAATATTTATATATAATTTAACAAACATTAAATTTTTATGAAATAAAAATTTAACAATACAATAGTTTTTTTAAATAAAAGTTATTTAAAAGAATCAAAATTATTTTACAATAAGTCAATCTCGATAATACTTACAAAATTTTACCTAAAGCATTATTAACAAGTGGAATAAGCAACGAAGTCGCTTAGTACCTGCCGCTTAAGAAAAGTTTGGAAAAAGTAATAATAAGCTAAGTTAGCTTAGTTTTTTTTTTTCTAATCTGTGGATTCGTTAAATTGTTGTGAAATTCGTTGGCCTGTGAGACTTTGTGATAGACTTGCAATGTAACTAGACCTCCAGATAGCCAAGCATATTGCTGGATGCACTTGGTGATTATTGGATGTGCTGTGTCGAGTCCCGATGGTGACACCTCACGATGTTGTGTGCTGGAACATGTATGTTTCGATCAGAAAACTGCTTTAAGGTCGGATTAACGTTGATAAATTTTTCTAGACGATAGGCAGAAGATATGAATCAAACACCCAATGCAATGAAAATGGTTGATGCTAGTAACTATAATAGCAATGTGTTATCAAAATCAACTTAATATTAGCAGTCTAAAATCGCTTAAAACCATTCACTTTGGAATGGAGGGCCAAAAACCATTAGCGTTTTTGTAGTTCATGATTGCTTTCCTTTACAAAATCTAATCAGATTAAGTTCATTTCAGTAATAATGACATCCAAGCGTTTAGTTAATATGCATGATTTGACTAATTTTCAGCTTAGCTTTGACAGGTATTTTAGTAATGAATAACACATAAGTATGTATCTTCTGCGTAAATTAATTCGTGTCAATTTGCGTCGATGACAATCCCCTGGTTTATGTCGGTTGATGTAACGCTCTCGCCTTTCCGATTTGGCCAAAATTCTGTTGAGAGAAAGATCTTTCAAATTCAAACTGGCAACATTCTTTAAGTTGCTGTACTCACACACCAATTTCAAGTTCATTCAATCTTTATCACAAAACCTCTTTCTGTTTCAAATTCCAGCAAACCACTCGGCTCAAGGGATTTGTTTAGTTAACGGTGGTTCGAGACTTTTCTATTTTTCCCGGGGTCTGCGACAAGAAGTTCTATATTTCCGGGCGCCTACCACAAGAAGTTCTATATTTACAGAAGTTCTTAATTTCCCGGCGCCTCTCACAAGAGTAGAAGGTCGGTAAAGTCCACCATGGCCGGGTGATGTATGGGACACTGTGCCCGGAGGCGTTTAAGCAAAGCGAAAGCCATAACCTTGCATGAAGACGGTAATGGACTTGCTGTCAGAATAGCAATTGAAACTGCGGCTGCTTACCAAGCGGACATCAAAAGGCGGACATAAATAATTAATTAATATGGATTTCACGTAGAAGTAAATCATTGTTATATGTGCAAAACCTAACACTAATTACTTATTATGTGTTTTAAATATATTCTAGAATATTTTACTCATTGTTTTACTAGCTTCCTCCTCTTTGTCTATGGTATTAATTTAAATAGTTATATAAGAAAAAATATTAATTATTATTATAAAATAATTGAAAAAAAAATAATAAATATAATTATCATTGCATGGAGAGAAGTTAGATGCTCTATAACTCATTTTGGGGAGATGTTGTAGCATGGATAACCCTAACATGGCAATGTCAGTTAACAAGAAAAAGAATAACGTGTTGAACCATCTAAACCCTAAATTATAAATAGATAAGGATTCAAGATGGATCTAGGATGGTATTATGGGAAAGATGTTGTAACACTTGTTCTCTAACATACCATTCTCATTAAAAAAATGTAAATGATGTCACCTTAAAAATATATATATAAATTTTCCATTTGATTCATCTTAAACTTAGATATATCAAACATTGATCAAATATCTTGAAATGTAAATTTTTCCTTAATGTGTAAAAATAATATTACAAAAAAATTAGATCCCAAAAACTTGAAATTCTCTTGGATGCAAGATAAATCTATGCTCATTTAAATATTTCAACTATTATTATTTGGAATAACATACAAATAATTTTTTATTGATATTAAAAAAACAAAAAAATAATAATTATATATTAAACATAAATATATATCAATATCAAGTAGTACAGACGGTATCAAATATCTTGTAGTTTATTATTATTAAAAACATTAGGCCTCAAGCAAAAAAAATAAGAACCCTCTCGATGCTTTGATAAATCTAAGCTCAAAATTATGCAATAATCTTAAATTATAAAGTTCGTTTAGAATATAACATTGTGATGAGGGTTCCGCATTGTGTCAAATTGTATGAAGATGATACAATTTAATTTGACACACTGTGGAAGCCCTGCCAAACCGACCAAACGCAAAGGTAACCTATCATCTACAGTTTTCGTTTTCAAAAATTGGGACAATATCTTAAAACTCTGATCGCCATTGAAGCTGTTTTGTTCTTTCAAAACGCTCTCCCTTCTGTCGTTCTATGGTTGTGTGTGAAAACGACAAAATAGAACAAACACCAGAATATACGCAAAGATTCTTTCGAACGCAGAGATAGCCATCTATCTACTTCAACTTCAAAGGATAATGCACAAAGGTTCCGTGTAATTCTCTCATTTCTTTTCTCACACCACTTGTATCTTTCCCTCTTCTCCACCTGTAAAACACTGGCGGAAAGGCAGGGCTATCCTCATAGCTACATTCAGATCAATTGAATAATCGAATAATCGAAGACATATTCAATGAATAACTGCAGCGAGAATAGCGACACTAGTCATTATTCCGCACTGCACTGGCAAGTTCCACTATATCTATTCAGTGGAGTGGGTGCCGTGATGCTTATTTTAGTGTTCTCTTGTTGGAAGTTAGACCATCGTAATAACAATGAAGTCAAAGATCATATTGATCTTTCACCTCACCCTTGCAGTGCAGGGTTCGATTATAGCTGAAATGAAGCTGAAAAAGTCGTTCTATGTAAGCCTTAATTTTGTGAAACAAGGAGCCGTTATATGTAATCCTTAATTCTTTGGAGTTGCTTTGATGGATTAATGCATTAATTTTTATCAATTTAAGGTGTGTTAAACTAGAAATAGCCTCGAAGTTATTGAATGATTGACACAGCTACCAACTGAAGAATCCATAAATTAGGTTAGAGTTAAATGATATTTTTTTATCATATGTAAAATGAAATATTTTTAACAATGGTTTATTTGAACAGTATACTCAATCCTTGGAGATTCGCGGTAAAGTTGCGTTAAATTCCTGAAATTTGTTCCAACATTACAGCCATTTTTGCGCAGGCTATGGAGGTTTTGTTTTTGTTGAATCCTGCATCAATCTCAACTCGTTTTAAAGTGTTCTTGCCCGATTTGGTCGTTTCTTTATAAAGCTTCTACGAAATTCTCACCATCCTTTCACTCATTCTTGTTTTTGTTGAATCCTGCATCAATCTCAACTCGTTTTAAAGTGTTCATTGGATCCTCATCCTCTCATAAACACGTGCAATATCTTGAAGACCATTTGCAAAACAACGATATCAGATCTGCTCTCTGACTCTCTGACTCTATATTATAGCCACAAAACAATGATACCAGATCTATCTACAAGGGTGATCTGATAGCAATTCTACCAAATTCGCCTATAAGTGAATTTCCTATCTTCATGAGCGAATTGCCAATCAATTTGTTTCAGTGATCTCGTTTTCTTCAGCCACCAGCATCTGCCAAACAGAATTACAGTGATCTACATCTGTGGATCCCGTGATCTCCATCTGAACCAGCGATCTATGCGATCTAACCTGCCATGCAATCACTGAGAGGATCTACATCAAACCTTGCAGCGATTTCCATCAGTCAACGATCTATCAAATCCTTTGATCTACAATTTCATAAGCCTACGATCAGCCCATCTGCCTGGTGCGATCTGGTATAAACAAACTAATGCATTGAGATATCTGCGTGATATGATCTGTGTGGAAATATGCGACACGAATATCTTCATTATCTACAATTTTGTTTTCATTATGCACCTTACATATGATAACTAAATAAGTGGTAATTATACAGGCAAACTTTAGGTCCTTAAACCAAGTATAAGAAGGCAACAACTTAGACCTCAATGTTGAGTTACGACTTAGCAATTTCTCAAGACTAGGAAAAGATGCAGGTTTGATGATACCTTCTTTTTCTCAAAGCTATAAACAAAACAAATATTCTAGCATTTACTTTGTTAGCTGAGATAATTAAATCTCGATCCTGAAACTAGGATACAAAAACATCATACCTGTAATTAGACCTGTACAAGAATCATCACTTCACTGCATTAGCTAAAAAGCTAACTAAGCCTCGGACATGAACTAAAGTTCCTCCAATTAAGCAGAAGACAAACTTTAGTATATAGTAAACAAATAGTTGTTTCAACTCAAACTATTTTCAGATCTTTTTTCCACTAAATCAATCTTTCAATACTTAAATATGAATGCAAATGGTGAAGTATGTAGTTATAAAAATTAGTAAAGGATTTTGTTTTAGCTTCTAGTTTAGACCCTTTAAAATGATAACTGTTAGTGGTTAAGTTACCCACGTCATCAATGTATTTAAAGCATTAAATGTTGCAAGAAAAGTTATAATTTTTTATGAAATTTTGGGTTATTACACTATGATAGGTGGGTAACAAGGCTATTAGGGTTTTCGTAAATAGGATATTACAATCAAGAAGTTAGGGTAGCTTACGATGAGTTAGTGGTGTTCTATGGGTATCCAAAATGGATATTACAATCAGAGATATAGGGAGATCTATGGGGGTCTAAGTAGTGTGGAAATGAAGGAGTCTAGGGCAAGGGTTTTAGGAAGGGTTAGGCTAGAATAGAATGGTTTAGGTGTGTCTTATGGCTACCTAATAGGTAGTATTACAGTCTAGTTTGATAGACAATCCTAAGGTCAGTAAAGGTTAGAAAATGGAGTAGAAGTCCTATTGATATGGAGAAGGCAAGTCCAAAACACATGTAAGATGAAGATGAGCTATGTTTTACTTATTTCACTATGGTTTATAAAAGGAGTGCGCATGAAGCTCTAACCCTAGATTATGTGAAGTAATCCATGCTTAATATTTGAAGTATTTCATTTGATTATTCTATAAAGAATATGTGACATATGACTACAATCCTAGGCAAGTTCATATATAAATAAAAATGTACTTTATAAGAGGCCACAAGTAATATAAATAAGTGCAAAATGATATATTAACATACACAAATTTCCAATCATATACAGTAGTAGTGAAAAATGGAACATCGTTCCCAATGTCTATACAATGGCAACTCGTGTCGTATACAAAATATGGCAACTCGTGCCCTGTACAAATATTGCAACTCATGCCCTATAAAAAATATGGCAACTCGTGCCCTATACAAAATATTTCAATTCATGCCAAAATGCCACATCATGGCTAGTGTACATAGGAGGGTCTCTCAATCCTCCTGCCCAACCTCAGAGCTCCCAGATGCAGCTACAAAATCGATCTTCCTCTTCTTCGAGATAGAGGAAGCTTGGTTCTTCTGGCCGCTTCGACCACCTCCCCTTGGGCTCTGAAACGACAACAATCAAATGTCAACTCCTACAGGCAATTATACAAGTATAAAACACAATTTAAAAATCAAAATTAGGTTTTCAAATTTTAAATAACTCACCTGAGACGAGACCGTAAGTTGTGAGTGGGATACCCTCCTTCGTGATCCAGGTCTCTTAGCAATGTCACCCTACAACATTTAAATAGTAAAATAACTCATGCAATTTACTACCTCTGTTATTTTTTGTTAATATTGAACGAGATTTTCATAAACTAATCAATCTCACCATGAACACAACAGGCTGGTCCTGGGGGCTAGTAGGTGGAGCAATGGGTTGGTCCTTAGGGGTGGAAGGTGTAGTGGAGACAACTTGAATTTCACCTAATGATACAAATTTTCCAAAATAGGAGTGAGTGATTAAGTGAGGATAACTTGAATTTTACTCAAGCTCCCTCTAACTAATTAAAGACAACTTGAATTTCCCCAAATCACTTAGACTCAGTGAAGGTAACTTGAATTCACCCCAAATTTATTCTGCTTTGAAGACAACTTCGATAAGGAATATTCTCATCATGTAAGGGCGCATGCAAAGCATCAAATAGGTGTATTAGGATCTCTAAAGCCCAATAAAAATAGAATTAGGAAACATAAAGTACTATTAGGATGAGGAGTAACTCTTAACCCCTCCAACCCCCTCACATATGGAATCCAATAGCCTCCAACTCCCTCATATATGGAATGCAATAGCCTCCAACCACGTTTGTTGTCCATATTGAGTTATTATTTAATTGGATATAAATAATAATAAAATAATAATAATAATTTCCATAATCCACGCGTTTAATACCACTATAATAACAAATATCGAAGACTTACCATCTAAACATTACATTTTTACAAATTAATTTATATAATTAACAAATATAAATATAGCATTTGATATTATAAAAGATTAAATAATACATTTAAACTTACCTTTTTACAAATTAGTTTGTGTAATTAACACATATGAATATAACATTTGATATAAAATGGGACATCCATATGGCTCATAACATGCTTGAGTCATTTTGATGTTACCATCCAATCAATTAAGGAGCGGGCTAGCTTAGCGAGAGAAAAGAGACTTATTTTACGACTTAAAATAATTAAAAAGGCTTAACACAATGGAGTAATAACATTAAAAAGACAAATTAATAACTTATTGATAAGAAAATAAAAAATCAAGTCAAATCTACCCAATAACATAATTGCAAAACAAAATACACTTTTCAACTTAATATGAATGAGATATACAAACAAATAATTTTATTAAATTAAAATAAATTACAACATAAAAAGGTAAAAGAGATAAAGGACATCGATCAAAACTCTAGTATTTGAAACAATAAAAATAAATTACAGTAAAAGCACATTAAGATAAGTGAAAACTTGAAGAAAGCAGGAAGAAAATCGTTTCGACCTTCACCTCGGTGATATTCTTTAGTATCTTGCATTTGACTCAAGGTTCTTGAATTTTCTAATGCCTTTTGTCTGAGAATCTTAACACGAAATTTGCTGTAAACTTCCGGGACTCTTCATAGCCGTTAAGTACATGGTGGTCACCGAATTTTTAAAATGAAAATTATGTCATGATAATATATAAAGCAAAAATAATAACGGACTTGACAAGGTGGCTCCCATTCCATTGGAAATTCACAAAATACCTGTCCCTTTCAAAACTGAATTTTCAAGTGGCTCCCATTCCATTGGAAATTCACAAAATACCTGTCCCTTTCAAAACTAGAAATCAACAAAAGCACCCGTCCTATTCAAATCAAGAAACAACGAAGCAAAACTGCGTAGCTGCGAACGTGCATGATAAGTAATTAGCAGGCGATTGACTGCTTCATTTTTTCTTTTCAGTGGATGATTTTGCACTCAACTTGCCCTATAAATCACATCTCTTAGCTCCAACATTTTATCACAAATTCTTTGTTGCAAGAGATTGCGAGTGGAAATTAATCAGAAATCTGTTCTGTACGTTTATTTCTTTCTTCCATTAAAGATTATAGATTTGTAGGTTCACAATGGATCTTACTCATGCGATTGCAGTGCCCAAAGATTTTGCTCAGCATATTCGTAATATCTCCTCAGCGTTCTCGCGGCCAGTGCCGCAGAAATAGATTGGGAGACTTCCCCTTCTTTCGACTTCAAAGCGAGAGAGAAGAATCAGTCCGAGGCAGCTCGTTGTAAAAGCTGCAAGCTCTGGCGATTACCAATTTGGTTCAAGTACTTTTCTAAATTCTTAACTGCAGCGATTATGGTTCTTTCTATGCAGTGGAGTTCTATGGCCATGATTGGCCCTTCATATGGTTACATGAAATTCTAATTAGTTGCTTTGATTGCAGGTGGCTCCAACATGGTGGACGTGAATATGATACTTCTGAGAAAGCGAATGTTTGACCTAAAAATGCAGGAGACAAATTACAAGACTCCCGAAGAGTACATGGAATGGGAGAAACAATTGTATCCCAAGTATCATGCAAACGCATTGAGGGCAATGGAATGTTTGCAGTACTCATTGATCAACACTCGCCTGATTGTTGCAATCACTCTCTTTGGTTTGGTATCTGCTGGCGTTTCCTTATTGGTTCTGATTGTATGGGTGACCGCCTTAATTCGGCTAAGTCAAATTATGACGCCATATTTTAGCATTCTGCAGGGATAGTGTGTAAGTGGCGTACTGGAATTTGTAATTGGTGACTCGTAGAAGAAAAACTGGTGGCGTAACTGGAATTTGTAGTTCGTGACTGGTAAAACAGAAGCTAAAGCTAGCCAGTTACATATATAAATGTCATTTTTATATACAGTATGTTGCGATTGTTTTGTAGAAATCTGTATTGATATATGTCCAGAGAATTTTCAGGATTGAGACATAAGATATATTAAACAACATAAAACATTTGAAGTGTCACAATCACATGGTTTTTCATTTTCATTGTCATTTCGATATATTGCCATTAACTACGGCAGCTATGCTAAACTTCACCGAAAGAGTTCCAATGTTAAGCGCTTTAATGTTAAATAACTTGCATTGCTTTTTTTAAATTAAGCACTTAGTACCAATAAAACCATTATATGATAAATATGGTCATGTCTCATAGAAAGCCCTATATATCCTCTAATGCTTTGGAACCTACAATACCTCCTTGTGTGCAAGTGGCCTCACTCTAAATCCAAACATCAAATCACATATCAGGTAGATGAAGTTGATATGAAACATTATATTAATGATTCATACATGGTATATGATCTCCAATCATCTCATACAGATCAACCATGTTTGCATCAAGTTGTGGAGGACGGGTGTCATTACCAACCATACCAATATTTCCAAAATATTTGACAACAATTAAACAATTTAAACAAAATATTATAATCAATGACTTCAACATTAAATATGGAAAATCTTATGCAACTCAACTAATCAAAACACACAATAATCTTAACCCTTTTTCTAGTGGTTGGATGCAATAAATAAAAGGTTTGATGACCCCTGCCACCCCATCCTTGAATAAGGATATGTTTTTGTTAAATTATTTTTTTTAAATATAAAACTAATAAATATAGTTAGTAAATAATTGTGTTGGTATTTTTAGTAAGTATAGCTAGTTTAGAATTAATTAAATTTTCAATGATAATTTTTTTTTAAAATCTTTTAAAATTCAAAAGTTAAAATTTAAATATATAAATTAAATATATTTAAATTAATCTTGGGAAGTTGATGTTAAATAGTTTTGACTAGATGCATTTTACTATATTGCAAAACAATAAATATGTTTTATTACTCAATATCATTTAATTTACTTTTCAAATATGATTTTGTAAAATATAATTAGTAAAATGTGTACGTGTTTTAAAGTTTGTAAAATGTTTATGTTGAAATCATAAAAATATATTATATATCTAAATGTATTTAAGGTACCCACAATTTATTTATTATTTTAATTCAAAACTTTATGTAAAAAAATGTATTTATAAAATAATATTTATAATTGATGTAATTTTGAAAGGATTTTTATTAATCTTTATTTTTTTAAATAATGGATATAGAATCATAACAAATCAAAATTAAGATAAATTTTATTATATAAAAATAATAATAATAGAAAAACAAATTTTAAAGCATGTGTTATGCTTCTCCAATGAAAAACAAAGTTGTATTTAATCAATCCTTTAAAAGTTTATGTTTGAGAGCATAGCTTTAAATCTGATAAAATTTAAAAATCTCTATCATCAATATACTCAATCTTAATGTACTTGTGCGTAAATGAAGCATACAGGCTACACAACCCAGCCTGTACTGTTACTTGCCCACCCAACTTTCCAATATTAAACTCCAACAGATGACCAGTACTGTTAACGACTTATTGGGTTCACTACTTTGGAATATAGTTTAAATTTCTTTGTTTAAAGATATTTGATAACATATAAATAGAAACAAACATTTTTCTATAAATCTGTGTCTTCTTACCTTGATTTTTGACAGTTCTTTAATATTGAGATTAAGCGCTATATGTCATGGGAGATGGATACGTAGAGACAAATGCAGTTGTCATATATTCTTTTTTAAGTGAGAGGCTTTGCTTGCAATCTGTGGTGGAAGCATCACCGCATCAAGTGCTGATTGTGTTGGAGTCTCAGGGCAACTGATGGGCAGCATATAATTGCATGCAGATTCCCCTACCATCCGATACTTTAGCCCTCAAAATTAATACAGATGTCTCTCGGTGTGGTGAAAGAACGTGAAGCTGCTTTAAAAAACAAAAAGAGGGAATCACAATAATTTTTGACACGGCTTTGTATGCCATGTGTTCATTCATCCATTGCTCAGCTCAATGAGCAATGATGCTGCGATGCAGCTGGTTTTGGTTCATGTTGGTTTTGTAGTGTGTATGGAGCCCTTTCTTTGTAAGTAAGTAGGATGGATAGATGGAGCTGCTTCCCTTTTAGGAATGGAAAGAGAGACGTGATTCTCCCCACAATGTGGTTGTGAAATTATTTAACTAGTCAATGATTTTGGAAACCAGAGCCATGATATATGGCTATTTTGTACCGGTTTTCTTTTTTTTCAATTAAAAACGACAAATCCCTGCATCTATTGGACAGAATTGTATTCAATTTCACTGAAAAATCAGAATAGTCTTACAGATGCGAAAGGTAGGTCAGGTTAGCCAGTTCAGACGGAATTTGTCCCGTTATATCCATTTGATAAACTTTTCTGCAAGAAAGAAGGCCTCTAATGGGTTAAATTACTTGAATTTCGCAAATCTGGCTTGAAAAGATGCCACTTTGGGCTCACATCTAAAATCAATAAAGGCCACAAGTGTAACAGTCACACGGTGCATTGAATCTAATTTAAGCAGATAATTTAATAACCTGAAAAAATCAAACTGTGCAAGAGAACTAACATTTGCACAACATGGCAAGTGGATCCGTTGTTGAAGTTGCAATTACACTTGAAGACAGAATTCAGAGAGGTATCGATAATATCCGTGCCATCTATGGCTTGTCCAGTGCATGGATCTCCAGTAAGGTTCCATGTATTCCATGTACCAGAATTGGAACCTGTAGTGCTCCACTCCTGAGCGAGTGACTTTAATACGTCAACTGCCACCAGGAAAAGGAAATGGATTGATCCACAAAAGAAAATTATTTATAAAAACAGAAGACATGAGATTTTTTGGAATTATATTCCGTGCTTACCTTCAATTGAGGCCGTGACTGCTGCTGACTGAGCTTGACTGAGCTTGCGGAAGCAAAGTGAAACACCAAATACTGATAAAAGTGTAGAGAACGAAAATCGGTGATGAGATTTGAAGCTTGAACATGATGATGGACGGCTCTGGTGTGATAGCCAAAACCGAGCCCACTAAACTTGGGTTTAGCGCTCAGTCAATATTTAAAAGAAAATAATTTCACTTTTTAACTCCAACCTGTTTTTACTGCGACC